>OMLP01014870.1:0-11688 GCA_900302685.1 Spondyliosoma cantharus | reverse complement strand
GCGTGGGGGGGGGGTGGTGTCAGGCAGAAGGGGACACAATGAAATGGGTGGCTGAGCGGGCGCCTCCCACCATTAAAGCACTAAATGGGCAGCCGGAGGTCCCAGTGAGTGTGTGAATGAGGCGAGTTCTCCTGGGAGGTTGGGGTCAGCGGGTTTCTGATGGGACTGTATGATTAAGGTCAGGCCCGGCTACTAATGTGACTGTGTGTGGCGTCGAGATGGTTACCAAACTCTTAAGGGTTAAGTTCATGATTTTTTTAACGGGCCGAGGTTAAGATCAGACACAGAAAAATGAAAACGCAGTAATGTAATTGTGAGGAGTCAGCTGTTAGTTACAGATGAGGAAGGAGGAGGCGATGACGGTGTTAACGGACTTTAATGACATGCAGCTTTACTCCCATGTGCTCATCTCTGTGTTTAAGCGTCCTGAACATGAACGCATTAGAAACCAGCAGAATAAGCTGAGGATCAGTCGCTTTGCACGAGAAATACATTAGCAACAGGTCCGTGTGGCTTCTGTTTGCATCGTTAACTGTTTTTGATGATGCATGTGCACATTGGAAACACTGGAGGCGTCTTGTCTTTGGCATAATATTCAAAACAAATATATAACATGGAGGTAAAACTGACCTGGAGAGGGATCCCTGCTCTGTTTCTCTTCCTCAGGTTTCTTCATCTTCCCCCATCTTTTCTGATCTGAATCAAGAACCGGATCATAGCGGCTCACGAATACAGAGTGTAAAAGCCCTTTGTGGGGGATTTTCAGCTACTTAATCACTCGGCTTGTTTAGTAAAATGCTTGAAATTATTAAAACACGTAGGTGTTGACCCAAAAATTCTCATTTTGTCAAACCAACATTCTGTTTGATGAAGATGCACATCAGAGAAAAGCAACAAGTCCTCTGATTGGAGAAGCTGATTAAACAATAAATCGATTGTCAAAATGTTGTTTTTGTTTTCTGTCGACCAACTAATTGATTAATCGAATTATAATTCCAGATTTAGTCGTCTTGCCTGAGGCTGCAGCCGATGATTGTTTTTATTGTTGATTAATCCGTCGATTAGTTCAAACTTTTTCCCTTCGAGGGCCCAAACTGAATCTAAAAGGTGGACAGCAACACCTATTGAATTGTGTTGTGAAAATGCAAAATCATAGGAAGATCCAGAGGCCAGTCAATCGAGTCCTTCTGCCCAACATGCTCTGATTATGAAAAAAACATAGATAATAAGGGATCCTACTTATTTAAAGAGCATTTTATTACTTATTATTTACCTCACATAGTTTGGAAACATTATTTTGTGAGAAACTTCAAATTAAACTTCATGGATTAGTTATTAAGTCTATAAAATCACAGAAAATAGTTAAGAAAAAGCCCAAGATGACGTCCTCAAATATCTTGTTTTGTCCAGAACCCAGAGAAATTTAATTTACTGCCACAGCGACATAAAGAAACCAGAAAATATTCACATTTAAGAAGCTGAAAATTAATTTCAAATTATCCAAATAGCTGCCGATTAATTAAATAGTTGGCAGCTAATCTATGAATCTTTACAGCTCTTGTTCTTTCCTATGAATCTTCAGGACTTGCAGCAGAAACAGAACAGCCTTTATCTGTGACTCCTCTGTAGTTCGGTGACGACTGGTGTGTCTTGGAAACATTAAACTGAAGAGGATGAAAAATGTCATCTGAAAGCTGCAGGTAACATCAGCGTCACTCGCTGCCGCGGCACTTCATCAAATTTTAATGAGATCTAAACAGTGCGATGCTATTTTGACAGATCCAAGAGGGTCACATCCGACGATGCTATCATTAAAACATCATCACACGATAATGACGTTCACCTACAGCCGATCCAGAGCCGACGTCTGGCTGGACTGACTGACAGATGCACACGCAAATAGATAAATGTGACCTCCAGCACTGAGGGTATTTCACTTATAGCTGCCAGACGGGCCCGGCACCAAAAAAGTGTTTATTAACAAGTCCTCTCTAAAAAAAATAAATTAGAAGTGGCCCTCCCTGCCCATCTCCTCCAAATCAAACTCTAAAAGATTATTCCACATAATTATACTAAAGGGCAATTGGTTGATATGTGGCAGGGTCGGAGGTCGTGGCCTGGTATAAGCAATCTGTAGGCTTTGGTTGGCAGGCGTTAATACGCAACCAGGCGTCAGCCTCTAACCCTATTCCCCAGGCTGATTGCTACCTGTCACCTCCCTTCAACTCATGTAAATTGCATCTGCTTTCTGCAGGAGGGGGGTGGGGTGAGGACGGGGATATGTGGATTTTCAGCGCTGTATGTGTGTATGCATTTGTGAACACATGCCTGTCTATGTGTGTGTGTGTGTGTGTGTGTGTGTGTGTGTGTGTGTACGTTGGGGCATGTGTCCACTCTCCACCAGGGCCGTCCTGCTGCTGCTGCCGGGCGGTAATGGCTTCTCGGGGCAATCAGAAGAAGACACTTTCTTGACTCATCTCCTTTAATGGTGTGTCCACCTCAGGCTAAAATTGAACAGTCCCGACGTGGCCTAAGGCGGCCGATGAAAATTCAATAATTCGGCTCAGTCAACGTCGTGTCAGTTTCTTTTTTTTGGAGATGGGGAGTGTAATTACTGCGCGCTGACGTGACGTCTGGACAGGTTGTGTGTTTGTGTTTCAGTGTGGGTGAGACGGTGGTGTGAAGGTTTCTTACCTGCAGAGTTTGGGAGGTGGCATCTTGATGAACACATCCGTCTGATAGCGAGAGGTTGGATCACATTGTAACAGACACACCTGATAAATTACAGAAACATACAGGCAGTCTGGAACTGTTATTCTACAGTTAACCACCGTAATCTACAACAAGAGTTTATTACTGTGAGAAATAGTGCTGTACTGTATAGAATACAATATTTACAGTAGTTGCCAGTTATCTAGTAATTAACTGTTATTTTACTTTTCCTATTGTGTCTCCATAAACAGTTGATCACTGTAAAATCTACTTAAATACTGTATAATGTGATCTTTACTGTAAAACACTGGTAAAATCTAATGATTAAATTTCAGCCTTTTAAAATGAAAACCTACAAATGACTCAAACAAGAGAGAGTTGGCCCTTTACACACCAAACACAACATTTACAGTATTATACCGTATTTATAACACATGGAACATTTTTTACAGTGTAGATAAGATGGCCAATAACATAATGAAATGGACTTTTCAGTTTGATAACAGAAGAAACAATTTCTGGATCCAAACTGACGTATTTATCATTATTGTTGTTATTTGCAGCGCTTTAAGTAATCAGAGTTGTCAAGGCTTCATTTAATTTCATGTAGTTTTAAGTTAATAGTTCACAACGACTGATGGCTGATCGC
Source organism: Spondyliosoma cantharus (assembly GCA_900302685.1). Taxonomy (NCBI): domain Eukaryota; kingdom Metazoa; phylum Chordata; class Actinopteri; order Spariformes; family Sparidae; genus Spondyliosoma; species Spondyliosoma cantharus. Next base: position 8,327 of record OMLP01014870.1, on the reverse strand, counting down.
AGGAGTAACGAGTCAGAGGTGGAAAGAATGTCCGTCAATGTTTTTTGCAGAGCATCAAGAACAACTTTCCATTTCTGAACTTGTGAATATATCAGAAACAAGTTGAGACAAAGATAATTCACTAATTTATTCATTGAGATGTCGTTGCAAAAACTACATATTTTTAAAAATGTGCTTCCTGTAGATTACTTATAGTTTACGTAAAGCTGGGTTCGACGTAATGTAATGTTGTTTAAACTTACCATATCGCCATTAGTGATTGTATAAGTGAACTTCCCTCTTGTCGTAGTCGTCATTATGTTTTACAATACATACAGTTTAATGCTAAACAAATTAAACTTAATTAGCGTCCATTTTACTGGAGAGCCGATTGATGTTGCGTCCTCTACGTTCAATCACTCTCACAGAACACATATCGATATGATTTATATGTCTAATTTCTTCTATCAACGGCAGACGTATAAATTTGTCGCAAAAATAATGAAGTCTACCCTATGTATGGTTTCTAAATTCATATTGATTTTCCTCCAATGTCAAACACAAATGTTTCATTTTCAGAAGAAAAGAGCGAGCGAATACATTTGAAATGGAGAGCGGCTGTGACAGCGCCGGCGGTGGGCCGAGCAGAGATGAAGTGCGGGGCCCCATCGGGCTCTGTCAGTTTTTATATGACATTATTATTCTCCGGGTAATAAATTCTGGCATGTTAAGATCTCCGACAACAACGACATAAAATTCAATCAATGACGCCTCCTTTCCCCACCTCGACGCTCAGCCGCGGCAGCTCGGCCCGCTGATAGTTCCTAAATCAAAGCCAATGGGATTCTGCATAATTGCGCAGCAGCGGTGGCCTGGCGTCGGGTCGCGAGCGGTAGCCGCGCGGCTTTAGGGAGTTAATGTGAATGGCGGTATAAAACACTGCTTCATAAAGCGCTGACATATCGCCAGACAGTGTCCATGTTTATTTATAACTGCTGGATACATGTGTGGAAATGTTGGTCCGTCACTCTGCAGCTGATGGGCCCAAAAATCTGTTTTATTCTGAAATGAAGATTTCACTTAAAGGAGTTTTAAAGCTGTACAACAGATTTGTGATGCCAAAGAATCACATTAACGAGCACAGAGACTTTTAATTTAAACGCCAAAATGTTGTTAAGTTCCTCGACAGCTGCGATATTCTCTCGCTCAGATAGAGAGCCTGTAAAAAGTTCACTGACCTTCCAAGTTTTCATGTTTTATGACGTGACGAGGCTGCATCGCATTAGCTTTACTGTGGCTTTGTGTTCTTTTGTCTTCGCTGCAGACGGTAGGTTGTGTCATGATACAGCCAAAACTTGGGTCGTAAAAAAAAAGAAATAGATGAACTCCCAGACGACATGCAGCTGATCTCCATTTAACTTATCATCCGAGCCAGTATCACGACTGTACCGGCTACCTCCAAACTACAGGAGTGTACAAGAATCCTGCACATTATATTTCACGACGATTTCCCACAATGCGTCGAATGGTCTGATTTCTAAAACCAGTCGACTGCAGACACAAACATTCGGATTTTATACTGTAATAAATTTGACGGGGTCTAAATGTGTTTTCCATTTGATGATTTTAACACATGAAACTCGCTCTCCTTCAATTTTCTGAGTCGTTAAACATGAAAACTTTCGAGGGAGCGAATCCGACAGATTTCATATGTGATGAATGCAAAAATGTCGTTTGAGGACAGGTTCAGAATTTGCTGTAATTTATTGCTGGTGTCCGTCTGTTGTCACTTAGCTGTAATTTTATTATTATGTAACGTTTTTCTTTTCCCCCTGGATGTGACTTAATAACGTGATAATACCGTATTTATCACACTGAACGATAGAATAACAAAGAAACATGGTACCAGATGTTTTCTTTTCCCACAAACCTCTGCCGAAGAAGAAACAGTCTGTTTGTGTTCACTGTGGGTTTGTGCGTGTGTGCACCTTCTCCTCCATCTGCATGCTGCTGCTTGTCTGCCTGCTGATTGCTTTGATTGATCATTATCTGATGGCCTCTTAATTAGAATGCTAATGAGGAGGAGGTTTTCTGGCCGGCCCCGTCTCCTCTTCCGTGCCTTGTCTCTGAAATGAGGCGTAATGGAAATGACACGGGCGATGTGGGATGGATGATCCCCCAGTTAATAATTCCAATCTGTTAATCAATGGCCTGGTCGATCGGCTGCTGCACGATGCGGCGACACGAAACCGCGAAACCACTCGGTGTCAGCACCCCGGCTGAAAGGGATTGTGGGAGATGACAGTGATTTCAGGCTGTGGCTGATGTCGTGGATCTGGAGGTGTGTGCGACACGTTTTCTTTCTCCCAGGAAGACGCACAAAATTATTCATTTCTGTTTCTTCTAATATCTGTAAATATATCGAGCTTGTACATTTCTAATTAGAAAAAGGAAAACACCATTGTTCTCATAATATACTGAGACTCTGCCGCTCTGCTCACAAGGTTAGATGAACATAGGAATAAATCCCTTTTTTTTTTTCCAGGCGATGCTTGTGGGGCACTGGGGGTGGGTTTGTTTGAGATCAGCGCGTGGAAAGAAAACGTATTAACAGCATAATAACAAAAGATTATGTTCATCTGGGGCGAGGCCCTCCGTTTTCTCGCCAGGCGCTGACTGTGAAGTCTTTATTCTGTGAGTCGGCAGCACGCTGCACCCTTAAAAAGGTTATTATGTTCCCTCACTGTGGCAGCACCGGCCCACGGAGCTCCGATATTGTGACGGGGGTCGCCTGTACCACATTAGAGCCAATAAATGTGCGTTGGCACTTCCTCAATTTAAAGTAAAGCCCCCTTTCCCTTCTACCTCCCTTCTTCATTCCTAATAGGGTATTCCAGCAACGCATCTAATAAGTTGTGGGATATCTGCGGTGGGATTGGGCTGAATATTTCTCTCCTCTCTATCGTCTGTTGCTGCATGTGGGAATTTGTCATCTGGTGGTTGTTACTTTGTGTTAAACACCAATCTTTAGTTTGTTTTTTTTATCTCCAAATAATGCCTTCTCAACCGCTCGGATCCATTTTATGTAACGCTAATTAGAATTTCAGTCGTTTTCCAGACGAAAAAATGTGTGAACTCTGTAAATCTGTAACACGACTCCGGGTGTGTTTCTGAGGCGATATCACACTGCAAACATTATCTCACCTTCGTTCTTAAAAAAAACTCCAGGTCCAGTGTGCTTACAGTGGCTTTTTCGAGAAGTTAAGGTTGGCGAATCTAAACACATTGTAAGCTGGGTTATTCTCCGATGCCTATCATGGGAGCTAATATCAACCTCGGGGATCATCCAAAGCCCGCTGGGTCCGCAGAGGACTCCAAATTCATGAGGACGGTATGTGTGTGCGTGCACGAGGGCACAAACACAGATCTGATGATATTGTGATCACCTGCGGACGCCGTAACATCCGCGACGCAGGTTTAAACTTGTTCCTTCAGGAGCGGTAAAAGTAAAAGGCCATGAATAATTACCCCGACACACACACACACACACACACACACACTCACACACACCTTCACCCTTCACATCCGTTACCACATTGAAAGTCTGTAAGTAATGAAGAACATCCTCTAGCGGCAGGACAAGCACTTTCAATGACTGATTGGTGATTGATTGCCCGCGGAGCACCTCCCTAACGGTCACTGTGTGAGGGTTTTCTAACCCTTTTCATCTTTTCCATCCTTACAGAGAAAACGGGGGCGAGGGAAACGATAAAGAGAGGGAGAGAAGGAGCATGAATTCATTAAATGTGCCAAACCCATGCCTCTAAAATTGATCGCCCCCTGTTTTTTTTTTTTTCTTTTTTTTCTCGAGCCATCACCACATCTCATCTGTATTCCAGATCCATTCCCAGATGATACCACCTCGCTCAAGAGGCAAATGCATTGGAATCATAAATCTCCTTTAAAATATCCCGCTTTAGAACATGTGCATGTTCTGCGGGATGATGGGATCTAATTAAATAAGCCTCCTTTAACGGTTTGTGAAGGCTTGTTTTTGCTGTTAATATTAAACGCGGAGAGAATAAATAGAAAAGACGCGTTTTTTTAAAAATTTGTTTTCAGCTCGTCTCTTTACAGTCTTCAAGGGATTTCAAGGGTCAACCGAAGACTAACCATCTGCCCTCCTTCTCCTGCAATTAACATTAATGATAGTTTAACTAGCTCAGCAGAAAAAAAGGCTCCTAATTCACTCCCCTGTCTGAGTCAATTAACTAAATAATACATCCCGCCTTCACAAATAGAAGGGAGGTGTGACACTTCCTTCCTTCAGCTGTCCGACGGCACAATCCAGCAGTCAGCATGTCGTGTCTTTCTTAAACACGCATTGATTCGAGGCGTCGCCACATTAAACATTAACCGCGGCGCCTGAGCATCTTGTCATGAACACCGAGGGGCAATTAATAGAGCAGTAATGGCGGGGGTGACAGATCGCTCAGACGGCGCTGAGTGACGAGCGCTCTGTTACCACCTGTTCGGTGTGGAAGGAAGGGAAATGAAGTCGAACCTTGGCACCCCGCTGTGAGACGCTGATTGAAATTTACAAGGCTACACGCACGCCACTGACAGCCATGTCGGATTGGACACTCTGAGGAGGGCCAGACGTGTAACGAGGAAGGCATGCGTCGTGCTAAAGACTGAAGGCTGCCGGATGTTAGACAAGGGTGAAAAATAACTCATTAGCAGCGTGGCGACTTTGGTTATATTTTACAATATGTTTTTGGAGAATTACCTTCCAGGATGAGTAAAAAAGTTCTGCTGTCAAAACTGCTTAATCTTAAATGTGCCTGGTTTTATTATATATATTACGTTTATGAAGTTTTACATCACGTCAGACAGTTTTACTGCAGATACAGTAGCTCAGCATCGTCATGTACACAGACCCTCCTGCCCTGTTTTACCAGAGAGCCATAAAAAAACATCCCCTCGCTCTTTACGTCTTCTCTCCTTTTGTCATTTGCTCCTCCTAACAAGGCTTGACAAGTCTAAAGTGGCCCTGTTTGTTCTCCTTTATCAGGCAGGCAGCTCCCTGGCCTCTTGTATTCAACACACACTACAGTGGAACCAGATGTCCTTTTGCCAGCGGCACAACTTTCAAGTTGACAAGGTCCCCCCAGAGGATGGGGGATGGATCGGTGGCAGGCAGAATTTGTGACTAATAGCCAGTTTGATGTGACAGGGCCCCGCCGTCTGGGGAAATTGAAGCGCTCTCCGTGTCGATACCTTTTGTGTCTCGCTCAGTTGTAGGTTATTGTTGGCCTGGCCTTGGGGACCGGGGGCCGGGCAGTTTACATTGCAGACACTACGTGGTCAGCACCAACTTTTTTATTGTGGCTATTGATTGGGCCCAGCCTCCCCGCTGTGGCTAATTTGCTTGTTAACATCAGCCTGAAGTGTCCCAGCCTCCATTTTGTCCCTCTGCACTCCTTCATCTCCACACAGTGTCAGCTCAGACACTTATTTCAAGCCATCTCTCTCTCTTTTTTTTTTTTTGTTCTGCTCCCTGCTCCCCTCTTGTCCAATACACAGGGCCTATTTATTAAACAACTAGTTCTTAAGCTGTCATTTAATCAATACGGCTCCCCTCCTTCTCGCTGCCTGGAATTAAACACGAGTTAAACACAAACCGGGCATAATGACCTTTTTATGGGGCCCACTCAGCCAATGAAATTAACACCAGAGACTGTCCATTTACACCTATAAGCCTGCGTAAGTCATTAACTTCAGAAAATATCATTTTAAATGACAACACATGGCCGTCAGCGGGGCCACACACTTTCTGCTCCCACCCTCGCAGTCATATGTTGAGTCTGTCAGTGCGCCGAGGAATGCCGTGGCTTTCTAACTAACAACAGACTGAATATATCTGTGAGAGAGAGGAAAAAAAAAGAGAGAGAAGGCATGAATTTTATATTAAATTCCTTTGGCTAATCCAGTTTGCTGTTTGGTCCAGACTGAGTTTAGGCAAAATATTAATAATGCATTGAAAGGGGCTTATTTTCTTCCTGCTGGAAAGGGTTTAGGGGACTGGTACTTTCTCAAGTTATGCATCTTGGTTATTTGTAAGCACCCAATAACTAAGCAGGTGACAGTTGATTTTATGAGATCTTAAGCCTCCCAAAGCCTGAGAACGCCCCTGGTTGGATTTCCTAATACAATAGAGAGAAGGTATGAAACGGAGATAATGAATCGGTGGGATGTTTTCGTCCTGTTTCTTTGCATCGTCGTGCGCCACAGTCTGAGGCGGTTCTTTAACCTCTTACGAGCCAGTTTACATCTCCGTAAACAGCTGCTCGCTTCCGTCGTCGCCGTCGTTGCCTAATATCTCGTATTTCCCCCTTAAACTCCACAAAATATCAAACTTTATGTATCAATCTGTCACATAATGTTGTTGTTCTTTCTACTCAGGCAAGAGCTAACTGGATTTGTCTGGCACGGACACATCTGAAACACGATAAACACCACTTACTGTCACAACGCTGAACCGTTCGCACATGCCCGACAGTGTTTTGGACGATTTCTCAGTCTGACTGCGCTAGCTTTAGCTGTCGTTGCCTCATCTCTGGGAAGTATAATTTTGGGTTTGGGAGCCGCTGCTGTCCTGTGGTAGTGGGACATGGCAGGGAAGCTGTCTGATATGGCGCACTGTCTGTGCCCCCCAGCATGACACATGTGCACAGACTCATCCCACGTCCCCCCGCTCTCCCCGGACGGTGTAAGGTTTCCCAGCATGCCGCAGCCTTTTGAGAAACATGGGAGCACCAGACGTGGTGGCGAAAGCCAACGGTGACATCAGCAACAACTGGCACAAGACGCCATAGAAACATCAATAATATTTCTCTTGGCATTTCAAATAAATCATATCGGGGGGTAAAGGAGTCGGTCTTGAGCTATAAAGCAGTGAGAACTTTGGTAATATTAGTGTAAGACAACCTGTAATCACAACAGCCACAGTCACAGTGTGTTAACTTTCAAAGTGCTAGAAAGCAGAACACATACAAGAACTTAATAAATAACGCTGCAAGTAATGTTTATCGAATAAAACGGCTATTTGTACCTCGACCGAGGCCGTCATGGTTTCACTCTCGTCCATTTGTTTGTTGGTTTGTCGGCAGGATGTGTCTCGGCCCAGAATAGAAGAAGGATCCCATTAAGTTTCGGTGCTGGTCCAAATAATCCAGGAACTATATGTGTCTTTCTTTAACTGTGCAAGATTTGGACATCTTGGTTAATTTCTCTGGGAATAATACATGAAGAAAGATCTATGAGTGAGAACAATTTGATGCAGATCCCAGATCTAGTTTGCATTCGCATTTAAATGATAAATTATAGGATTATCACGTTTGATTGAATGGAACGGGACTGTTTGGCCTTGGCAGAGCGTCTTCTGAGTGTCATTCTACTTTCTAATTTATTAATGGTCTACAATATTTTAGAAAATAGTACAATACATGCCTTGAAGATGACATCTTCAAATCTCTTCTTTTTAGAGCGCACAGATAAATGTCCGGCAGGTTTAGTCTGAACTTGGAAAATCTGCTTTTTCTGCACCGAACGCATTTAAATACCTGTAATATATTATCAGTCAGCACAAGATCAACACTCTCAACACCCCCCTGGACGTTTCAAGACGATATCCTGGAACGATTTCAGCTCAGTGTGCAGTTGTTCTCACTGAGCCTGCTCTCCTTCTGAAAAACTGCAAATGAGACGAACGTCACTGATTTTCAGGGTTTAAATGGAGGTTTGAATGAACGAATAAATGTCGGGATCAGAAAATGTTGAGATGATTCATTGTTATCAAAATATTTGCAAATGAATGTTATACTGACAAACTAATCAGTTGTTATTGTCTCATCTCTCATTACGTTGCTGCACATTCCTTGTATGTGCAGCTGTGAGATGACATCTCTCTGACTGGACACAGAGGTAAACAGTGACCACTTAAACGCTGCCCTAAGGGGGTTGGACACTTTGACCTCACTGTGACCTCAACCCGACCATAACCCTGACCTTCATCCGACCTCCAACCTCCAAATTTAACCCTAACACCGACTCTGAGGCCGGCCCGCACCCTTCAACCTGATGGCCCGTGCCTCCGAGGCACATCTGCTTCGGGATCCAGCCTTTGAGCGAGGAGAAGAAAGACGACGAAATCTGACTCCCAGATGAAATCCACTCAATTTCTCAGTGATCCGCTACCGTGAGACAAATGTTGATCTTTCGTCACTGAAGCGAAAACAGCAGCGTGGCTCCGGCGCTGGCCCCTCCCAGAGCGCACCACGTGCCAG
>OMLP01014869.1:0-11895 GCA_900302685.1 Spondyliosoma cantharus | reverse complement strand
GGGGGGGGTGTCATTCCCCACCTGTTTTAAGCCTTCGCAAAAGGGTGACGTCACCCGCTGATTGGCTGGGAGTGAAATGCCTCAATCAGGAGTCAGTCTCTCCTCCACCACCCTGCACACAGGTGACCTGAATCCACTGCAATTAGTCCGGAGAGATTCTGAAAATCAGGCCAAAACAAATAAAAGACGGCTCGTCTCAAACAATGGGGCTGTCACAACGCTGCATATTACTTCTCTCGTCAACCACCAGCTTCCTCTATTTTCTGGGATTGCGAAATATAAATAAAGGGGCAGAAACAACAGGATGTTCTGTTGTAGGTCAACAAGACAGAACGGATTGCCTGTTCAAAGTATCCGGGCTTCACCGCTCCACTCGGCATTGCTCCGTTTCTTTGGTCTGTCTCCGTTTTGCCACATTCTCCTCGCAAATACATCCTCTCTGCCCTCCCTCTCTCTGTCTATTCCCCTCTCCCGCTCCTCTTCATCCAGGTAAATGACTTTATCCAGTTGAGTGACTTTGTAAGGACGTGGGGACAGGGTTTAAGCTGAGCCCAGCGAAAGGGGAGGACGCAAGAGGAAAGATAAAGAAAGAGGAAGCAGAGAGAAAGATTCATTAGAGTTCTTTAGTCCAGGCACCAAATGTCCTTGCCTCATGCAAAGCGATGAGTCATCGTCTTGCTCTATATGTGAGCGTCTGGGTGGTCGAACCTCAACCGGGGGAGAAATATTATCTTTATTGTCGAACAGCTGCTGCTGTCAGAGGATTCAATCACATCTGAACCTCAGATCACTTTTTAAATGTCATCCGCAGGGACACTCTCACCACGATGATGTGTCTGAGAGTCTCTCAGCCCATCAGCCACTGACTGAAGACGGCTACCTTTACACATGCACGCACCGCTAAGTGTTTCAGACGGAAGGTGGGCGGCACATTACCTAATGTACTAAGTCAATGTTTGTTGCCCGCCCAGGTGAGACTGTCGTCCCAGGAAGCAGAATGTAAGACGTTCATGATGTGATGTATGGAAATGAGCCTGTTAGTTTGTAATCTGATTACTGGGTATTGATTGCTGGTGTTCAGCTCTACAGGAGAAGAGTGTTAATGTTCAACCCATGATGTCCCCGGCGGAGTTTGAAAACATCCTTACTCGCTGAGTTAAGCACAAATCCACTTAAATTTGTCCTCTAAGTGTTTTCATTTCTAAATTATATAATCAGTAACCACATGTGAATAACAACTAGTATGAAACAGAAATGTCTGTATCCCAAAACCAAGGAGTGTTAAATGTTGAACTTTAATTTTCAGTATGTATTTTTGAGGCAGTGTAAATCTGATGTGCAGCATGTCGAATGAACATTAAACTTGCTTTTGTGATTTACTGGTGTTTTTAAAAAACGTTTTAAATGATAAAATGGCTCCACACAGCTGCTCCGGTGTGATCCAAACCTCCAAAGTGATTTCAAAAGACGTCACCGTAGCTGCCGAGCTAAAAGTGCTCAACCTTGACCATGCATTCAGGGTGTGTATCATCTCTTTTTTTTAAATCGAGTCGTGATCTTTGGGCTTCCGCAGAGGTAAATTATTCTGGACGAGCTGCGTGGAGCATTATTTCAGTCGTTAATCGTGAACAGGTTAAGAGAATACATAGAAAACTATTACTTGTGCTCATATATACGCCTGCACGGTGTGACATGAGCTGGAAGCTAATCTGATTTGATTTCCCTCCGCTGCTACACGAGTCCTACAAAGTCCAGCAAGCTCTTTTACTCTGAAGCATACATTTCTAGCAAAAAGTCCCAGAAGTCAGGAATATATTGCAGCTCAGCTTCAGTGTTACCTTCAGAATGAAACAGAAGCTGTTAACCGTTAATGAAAAAAGCACTTCCTCTGCACTGATAATACTGCATGTGGACGAGTGAAAGAGAAGCGGTATAAGACCTAATTATTGAGATTAAATGAAACCAAAATTAAAGAATCCATTATTTCAGATGTGTAACTTTCACATCAATTCCATGTCAGTTCCGCAGTTCAGAGGAAGCAGTCTGGGTAAACATGCTGCTCCTCAGTTTTTCGAAGGGTTGCCTGCACAGAAGCCCTCGACTTGAGAGCAAACTTCACATTTCAGAGGATTGAAACGTCACTTGAGGCGATGATGGGGATTCCCTGAAGAGGACGAGCCGAGAGGAAGCCGGCGAAGGCTCGTTAAACCACCGCTGAGATGTGCGCAGCTCTGACAATCACCACGCTCGCTTTAAATTAAGTGTCAGTTTTCCAGACCAACTTTTCCTCATTATTTCTTTCCGGTGGAGCCTTGTGGCGCCTAACAAGTTCTTATGAGATTAATTAAGCTTAAATTCGAAGAGTAAAAGGTTTGTTTGTTATTGGCGAGGTCGTTAACTGGCGGTAATGTCATCATAAAGGGAGCTCATTAGAAAGAATCCCAGGAGTCAGAGTCCTTTGGTCTGAGGTCAGCGCGTCCTGTCGGTGATAAATGCATCCTCATGGGGAATACTTTCAATTCGGCGTGTCATCATTTTATTTTGTTGACATCCGAAACTCACACATAGGACGATCAGCTTCCTCTGAGTCGGGGAGATAATTATGAAATAAATCATGAATCCCAGCTTACACCTGCACGACTCACTCGATATTCCATTTTCTGACGACTCCGCAGTGTAATTACAAACCATGGGAACCAACGCACCGAGGTCTGACACTGTGAACTTCTGTCGGGCCTCTGAGCTCAAAGGTGGGGGTTGGTTTTTGATCCGGTCCGCGTCAAGTAATGCAGAGGTAGACTGCAGTCCTAGCCTCGGTTTTTAATTCCCCCTCGGCCTTGCGTGTGTGTAAACACAGTTGGCTGTGGTCGATTAGCCTTTGACCAGGAGAACAGATTCCTTGTTAACAAGTTGGACAAGATGTCTAAAATCTATACACTAATTAAACCCGCTGACTCGCCCGTCAGTTCCTGAGGGTGTGATGAGCTTATGGGAGAGGACCAGAGCGAGAGAGCGAGAGCGAGAGAGAGTCCTGACCTCAGCCTCTCACTGGAGGACAAACATTAATTTGTTGGATTTCACACGCTAATTTCAATCAAGTTCTTTCCAGCGAGGGCGCAGGTGCTCGTGTTGGATCAGAGGGATCGATTAACACGAATCGTTAATATTCTTCACATCCCTGGTTGGAGGAGTGATTGAAAAGGTGACGCTGAGGCACAAGATGTAACAGAGGAGCCACGGAAGTGATCAAAGTGAGACACTGTGAATGTGGCCAAGTGCAAGATCCAAATTATAGATGCAGCATGTGTGACAGAACGGCCTTATAGTGAAGAACTGTGATGCCGCAGAGACGCTCTGACATACAAATGTTGTTCTACAGCGTTGTAAGAAAACACGTTTTGTTTGCTACGGACCAAAAAAAAGTATCTTCTTCATGACTTTAACATTTTCCTCAATCAGAACGCGATGCAGATGTGATCATTCACTAACTGCGAATCATCTCACAATCTCAACATCCATCAAAATAATACTTTTTTGTGACACATTGTGCAGCTCTAATCTCTCAGAACTGACAACTCAAAAATCCTACCATGGCTGCTCCTCTATGCACCGGACACAAACCTCCCGACGACCTCACAGCGCTGATATTTCATAAAAACCTCACAGCAGATTTTACAAGCTTCAGTCTACGGTCCTGAACACCGGCAGCTGCCTCGCAGCCTTCACCAGCTGGGCCGTCCTCTCAAGGAGAACCGCTAATCACTCCATCAAACTGTGAATGAATAATAAGATGTCAGATACGTCTCAGTGTGAAACCTGCATGATATCTTGTAAATCCGTAGACACCAAAGCTGCAACATAAAACAAGAGAGTGGTTGGGCACATGAAGAAAAAAAGAGAAAAATGTAAATGTCTTAAGCAAATGCAATTTTGGGTAATGTAAGTAGATCATTTCAAGACAAAACAACATGAATAACAGAAAGATCACAGGGTTCAAACACTCGCCACAGGTTATTAAGTCCCAGAAAAGTTGGCTACACCTTCTTTTAGAGCAGCAAAACAAACTGCACAATGTCCAAGTGGAAAGATGGAGGAGACGCCTAAAGATTCACTGATCGTTGGATTATCCTACTTAAGTCATCAGTCCATTTACTGTATTACATTCTGATTTTACATACGTATATGCTAAAGACTTCTATTATCTAATAGTCAACGTTTTTCCTGCACATGTCGGCTGTTGTTGAGCCTCAGTATGATGTGCTGGGCTAGAAATGTGTCATAATTTCACATTAGCAGAAGTGAGTTTCAACTCCAGGAGATAATAAAAGTGTTCAAGCTATTTTTCAAAACATTTTCAGCAAAAATGTGGTGAGGACATGACTCCAGCATAAACTCCTGCATGACGGTGAACTGGATATATGTGGGTTGTTGACAAAACAAGATATTTGATGACATCATTTTGGGCTTCAAGAAACACTTTCACCAATAATTACCAATTAAAATGGGCAAATATAATCCACAGATTAAACAACAATGGAGATAATCTCTTGTTGCAGCCCTTCATTAATGTTTTCCCTGCTGATGATGTTTTATGAATACAGATGAAGATTAAATCTCATCTGCTCTGATGTCGGTGGGTAATGTCTTGGCTTTTGCGGATCTGCCTTTTGGTTCTAAACAGAATTAAACTCTATATACTGTATATCAAGCAAACAGCTCTCATTTCTTGCTTACATTTTAAATCTCTTAACTCATTTTCTAAGAAAAACACCTCCCGTGGCTTCATTCTAATTACAGCAACATGCAAACATTTTTCAATACGATGTTTGTTTTTGAAGTCACTGAGGCACGTCTTTAAAAAACGCATTTAAATGCCTTAAAACAATTATTCATCTTAATTACTAAGTGTTTAATGCTCATTAAATCCCAATCACATCAATCACACCACCAAAGACTGCAGCTCTGCTAATTAGCTGCCAGCCAGTCTGTCTGAGCAGCACGAATCCCTGACGGGCAGCTTCTCGTTCAAATGGCTGTGTGAAAAAAAAAAAGAAAAAGAAGTGCCATCTCAGCACTTTGAATATTTCATGCTGTCCTTCAGTCAAGAGTAGCTGTCGATCGTCTGAACATCGGCCCGCTCCCTCAGAGAAAATAGCATCTGCTCTGACAACCTGTCCGTCACCTCCTGAGCATTCAAAGAGCTCTCTCCTCTCAGAACGAGCTGCTATTACAACCTGAAGTTCAGCCACAGGACACACCAGCACAGTAACATCCTTTTTTTTATATTTATGTGTATAAAACCTGCCAATGCTGCAGTTGTGTCTGTGTCTGTTTCATGTTTTTACCAACATGACAAGACCCGACAAACTTTGTTAAGTCAAACAAAACACTGAATAATTCTGAAGCCTGTACAGCCTAAAATGCTAAAGAGATGCATACAGCTCATGAATTATCTACAACCTTTTTATGTAATTTTCTGTGTGCATCTGAGTGAATACTAACTTTTTGCACCTTTCTTGGGTTTCACTGGCAAAATCTTTAAACTGTCAACTACTGCCCTCCTGTGGCCACAATCTGCTCAGTCTTCCCAGTTTTTTGGTTGAATGAATGCTAAAAGGTGTTGATCGGATCATTCGTGTCAAATTATTGCATTGTTCCTTTGTGTATTTGATATTAAGGTTTCTGCAGCACAATCTCTCTGATGTAGATGTAGATGTGTTGGGTTTCAGTGCGTTTCTACATGCGTCTCCCACCGACTTCGATACAGCCGCCTGGCCCCAAAGCAACTTTCAGTGAGGTGATAACCCGCTTTCTTCTTTTAGTCTCCTACCAGCTCCGACACACCTGACTCAAATGATCAGAGCACAAACTTTGTCCCTTTGAGGGCCGAAACTGAAACTCTGCGGTGCCAAAAGGAAATACTTATTGTATTACATTGTATTCTTAATATAGATAATTGTCCCCAAATCCCCTTAATACACGTTGTCACAGCAGCCATTCTGACATGAACTAGTAGGTAAGCACAGGTGTTACTAATGCCTTTAATTAACACTATATACCTAAACACAACCTTTAATCATGTGATTGGTACCAGCTACTATTTCATGTCAAAATGACTGCTTTCGAGAAATAAAACTTTTATATTATGAGTGGGATCTAAAGGGGACTCTTGGGCCTTGGTGGAGCTCTGCTGAGTGCCATTCTTGTTTTTTTTCTGAGGCCAGCAGTGATTGTCTATGTTTAATCTCTATAAACACCATAAATGCAGCATTGTGAGTGCAGACTGTGGCGGGGCTCACAAAACACGGTGCCAACTGTGTCGGCTGTCATGTCCCCAGAGAGAAGTTAATCATATCTAAAGTTTCACACATCAATTTCACAGAACAGCACACAAGTGCTCGTTTGATACCCATTATCCTTGGAATTATAAGACTCATAAATCAACGTCAGGATGAAAGAACTGTAGATCCGGCACGTTAGGTGAAACCATAAATCAAAGATCCCGCCAATTAACAGCAGGAGAAGTTTGTTAAACACAGTAAAAAAAAGTTAAACATTATATTTTGTAAAAGAGTACGTGCATTTCTTTTTTTTTCATCTCTCCTGTCACTGTCCATGGTCCTGAATCTCTTAATCCACTGAGCTCTTCTCGCTGCCAATATCAATTCAAGGAGGTCAAGGCTATGCTCCAGCCTTATCAGGAGTCTGTAGTTCATTCATCTATTTTTATCCAATAACCTACATAAATCAAAGCCCAATCCAGCTTCATAAGATCCCTCCTGCTGTGAATCATCGTGTCAGCATTTGTTATGGTTTAAAAAGTCAAGCCAAGGTCGGCGCACTATTCAGACAGTGGTTGAGCTGAACACAGACGGTTACATAGCAGAGAGCCCAGTGGACAGTAATTATATCATTATTTATTGCCTTGACACTTTGATGAGATTCCCCTTGGAATTTACAACTTACATTCATTTTATTATCAAGAAGGACGTGATGACCCAAGACAAAAGGATCGCGCCGCTTGAAGTCTCGCTAATGAGTCCCGATTGCGACAGCGTCACGGGGGAGCGATGCTTAACGACCTTGCCGGTAAACAAACAAAGCTTCTACTCTTGAACCCTTTGCCTAATTAAACTCTTCCCTCGCTCATTACGAGTGGAGGTGAGAGTGGGAATGGCTGAGAGCCCTTACACTGTGAGGAGAACCTGACACCTAATCATCACCATCAAATAGCTACTGTTGTTTTAAACAGCCACCTGTTTATAATTGTGCCCTTTGAAAAGTGCAGTTTGGCACAGTTCCTTCATTCAGTGTGAGTTTAACATTTGAGCCGAAGAAGAATTAAGACCACTCCTCATGGGTACTTTCTCGTCATTTGGACAATTTATATGCAAAATCTTGAAGTCTTATTGTGGCGCTGGTTCAAATAAGCCGCTTTTAAAGTGAATAAACGGCCTTTGCAGCTTATGATTTTCTGTTGTGTTGTTCCGACAATAAATCTTTTCACAGTTTGTAAACTGCATTCCACAGTACAGCTGACGGCAGCTCATCTCTGCTCTGTCCTCGTGGACCCTGCTGGGCTCTCGGCTCAGCCTTATCACCAACTTTTCCCATTTTCCACGTCTCCTTAATCCTTTAACACTACTTTTTGCAATGGTCTGGACAAAAAGTTTTCAAGAATTGATTTCATTGTTGGACTTCCAGACAGCTTTGAAAGCAGGGAGACGCCATTATTGTGAGGTTTCTGTTGTACATACCGGCCGTGCAGTGTACCTGATATATTTTTAGGACAGGACGTTCTTTTTGGAAACGACATAATAGTCGATACATAGACATTCTTGTTGCGTCACAGCACAAGCAGCCGGTGAAACACTTTCTGAAAAAGTTATTTCAATTTAGCGTTTCATGGTGTATTAAATATACATAACAAAGGAAGCCAGGTTAGTCAAAGGGACGCATCAATATAACAGTTTCTGCAAAATCCAAATAGAAATGTCCTCAATTTCTCAAAATGCTCTCTTGAGGTGTTTTTTGCTTTTTTATTAACCCTTGTGCCCTCCCTCAAAGTTACTACCCTCTAACCACACAAAATCTGCCATAAAACCCTCATACATCAATATTTTGTTCTGTTTTTTTTTGCTTGAATCCCTTAATTAACTTGTTCCCTGATCAAACTGATCAAATATGTAATAATTTTCTGGATATCAACCCTTTAAATGTCAGTTTAATTATTTGAATTATTAATTATCTATAAAAAAAAAAAAAACACAAAAAATGTATTATATTCCATATAATATGTAGTAGGCTGATGGGGCGTTGGTGGTGATTAGAGTCTTGGATATATCAAAGATTAGCAACAAAATGTATTTGATTGCATCAGTATTTTTTGTATAGTAAGAGATATTCCCTCTAACCACCTTCGTGGCCAAAAATGCCCCATTGACTTCCATTAAAACCACATTTTTTAATCTCACTGCCATTACAGTACAACACCATGCATTCTGTAATGTCAGCATGTCATTTTTAAGAAAAGTAGTGATATTTGACATTTTTACGGTATTTCACCAGATTCAGCTATTTTCCCACTGTAGGCAGACGCATGAAATTCTTATATTTTTGCCAATTTTTGAAATGTTTTTAAATCAACATCTGATTGAATAAGAGTTGAGTTGAGTTTCTGTCTTGTGAGATGTCAGCACCGTCTCCAGTTACATTCATTCTGATAAGTCTGTTTGTGTCCAGTGCCAACTGTGGAACACAATCTAAAGTTTAATGGCGTCTATTGTTTGTCACACTTTAAACACTAATTAAGGAGAGGACACTTGTGTAGGGGCTGAGATTGCAGGCTGCAGCCCGTCAGAGAAGAGGTGACTATTGGATACAAATGACTCATTAATATCACTGAACACCCATTACAGCTTTAGTTGCAAGGGTGCGAAACCTCCTAATGGATGCAGATGAGATTAATTAGGCTTAAGTGTGAACAGTAAAAGGTTTGTTTGTTACAGGCAGGCAGTCATTAACCAGCATCCTCTGGTAATGACATCACATATAGGGCTCATTAGCAGGGTTCCCATGAGTCAGAGAGGAAGGAGAGGAGCTCTTTTTCTGAGGTCAAAGTGTCCTGTTTGGTGATAAAAGTCCTCTCAGGGAATATTTTTCATTATCATTTTGTTGTTGAGTCACTTCTTACGGTCGAGTGTGAGTGTGTGAAAGTTATTTGAAGATTTTGGTTGTAGCTTCAACAATCGTGGAGCTCGGTGATGTGTCACTGCACCGTCCAAAGGAACTTAATTTGATATTTAGGGATGAGGCACTCTTGGGGAAATGCCTCCAGTGCACAGGGGCTCCTGCTAATAGATGCAGGTGAGATTAATTAGGTGCTGATTTAAATAGTAGAAGGTTTGTTTGTTATGAGAAGGGCCATTAGCCTGCGTTCTCAGATGATGAGATCTCAAACTGGGTTCATTAGAAAGACTCCGAGGTGAAAGATGCAGATCCTTTAATCATGCCCCAGAGAGGATGATGAGAACTGTTTTGTTTTTCACTGATTTGTACAAAGTTTTATTTACATTCTACAGATTATAACACGGTCCTAAATTATCATTACCATGAAATCTAATCTCTCAATATCCTCTGTAGATTTGTTGGTTCTGAAAGCTTACTAGTGAGGGTCCAGGCTGGCAGGGATGTTATCTTTGACCTGCTGGAGAACCAGTTTCACCAAGCACTTCATCAGGATGGAGGTGAGGGCCACATGACTCAGACTTTACAGCCGAGTCCATGTTGAGGAAAACTAAACAAGCATAAAATGTGTTCAGCTCATCTGCCAACGTGGCCTCACACATTATGTGGGAGCGATGTTTTGAATTGCCTGCCACATATCTTCAGTGATGCTGGTGTCGAGGTCCCTCTCCAGTGTCACTGCTGATGCCAGCTTTCAGTCTTGTTCGGGTGGTGTTGTACTTTTCTAGCACTGGAATAGAGCCCTAACTTTTCCACTCACCCAGGTCTTCTGGTTGGGGAATGATCTTATTAGATTTCTTATTATATAGGCTGCCGGCTGCTTTGCCAGAGACCGAAGCCGCTATCATCTACAGTTCCAGGGGGCACTTTGTGGGGCAGCTGACGGTTCTACAGCCAGGACAGAGGCTCACACTGGCTCTCCTCTGAGCAACAGAGTGAGCATCACTGCTCTGGTGGCTTCGACTGGGACAGAGGGGGTTCGTTGTTTGGGTAGTTGGGTTAAACTGTGAAATCAAATAATCAAATTCAATCATAGCAGCTCCTTATAAACAGACAGGTTAATGAGCAAGGAGTCCAGTTCAGGAGCTTCAGTATAAAATAAAGATTTAATTGTGGTCTTCTGAGTCTGCAGCATGTATCTGAAGGATCTGTTTGTCTTGTCCCACAGTGCAAAAGCCAAATGAGACACCTGAGTGACAGGAACTCCACTGTTATACAGTTTTTATACCCACCCAACAGATCCCAACACTGTATCTATATATACAGTATTTTGCTTTGTATTAAGACTTTTATCATAGTTTAGAAAATGGCTCTACAAGCAGAACATAGATAATAATAATAATTACAACACATTCACATCAAATGAAGGATTTGAAGGTCAGAAGACATCAACATACCTCCACAATTCGTATCACTTAAGACGAACCTGTTATCGCTCCCAAAATGATTGACTTGGTCTTTAAATAACAAACTAGTTGTTAATGTTCTCTGACGGACATAAAGGTTTGAGCTCCAAGCACTCATGTATTTACAGACAAGAATAAAAATGGCTTATATTCAATTGCACTCAGTTTCAAAAAGGGGATATTTGACTAGAAATGTAGTCGAACTGTTTAACCGCGGGTGTAAATATGGTACATTTCTGTCTCGAGCTTTGCCAACCATGCTTCAATGTTACTTAGAATCACAAAACAATAATTACATGTTTGTTTTGTTTTAAAGGTAATTTGGAAGACTCATTACTCATGACTGTATTGTTCATCCATATTATTCATAATGAGAGGACTGAATGTTCTCTCTGGAGAGGAATGAAGGAGGTATTTCTGCTGTTCGTTGGTCGGGCATGCAGACAGTCAGTGGTTCGATCATATGGAGTCGCTCTGTGTAAAACTATCATCAGTGTAACAGGTGAGTCACAAGTATTCCGTTCCATGTTTGACTAAATGATAATAATGCACTTTTTCACCACACAGGATGGTTTTAACACACTTAATGCCAAATGCACAAATGTGTATGTCTTCATTTGAAGTATGTGATTGGACTGATGAGTGATAAGATTAATTATTTTCCTTTTTTTCAGACTGGTCAGCTTCTAAGCTGAGGCTGTCCTCCAGCACTCAGGCTGTGGAGATCAGTGATGTCTTTTCTCAGGACTGCTTTAAACAACACTCTCATCATTCATCCTCCAGGCTTCTACATCATCGGATTTGAGACATTTCCCTTCGTCAGTGTCTACTTCATCTTTCTAGCATTTGTTTATGTGGTGACAGTGCTCTCTAACAGTTTGGTGATCTGTATTATTGTCTTTAATCGTTGTTTACACTCTCCAAAATTTCTGGCTGTGGCCAACCTGGCAGTGATTGATGTGATCCTGAACACATGTCTTATTCCAGGCATGATAAAGATATTCCTGGTTAAGGATAACTTTGTTCCATTCAACCTGTGTTTGGTACAAATGTTTGTCTACTATATGTTTGGGACTTTGGAGTCATATGCACTGGCTATACTTGCCTATGACAGGTTGATCGCAATATGTTTCCCTCTGCGTCACAACTCCATCAACACAGTGCTGAGTATGACTTGTATTGTCAGTCTGTCTTGGACGTTTTCTCTTGGAGTCATTGCATTTGCGACAGGTATAATGACTCG
>OMLP01014865.1:0-10242 GCA_900302685.1 Spondyliosoma cantharus | reverse complement strand
TCTTCAAACTGAGGATTAGAGGATTAATCAGCTTCAACTTGGAAATCAAATGTAAACCAAAATCAGCTGAAAAGCGAAGGTAATTAATCAATTAGTAGATTGATGGAAAACTTAATCACCAGATGTTGAAGTTACTTTGGTACAAATTAATAAAAGTCAAGAGAAGAGATGACCTGATCAGACTTTGTTTTGCTCCTGATTTCAATCTGAGTGCATCTGATCAACCTCAATGTGACGTTGATTGATGTTTTTGTTCATTTATGCTCCATAATACAGCAGCTGATCCATACTTTGGTTGCAAGCTGTATGACTACTCGGGGTTTAAATAGCAACTTTGATCATGATACAATATTATATTGATTCTTTGGACACGTTACAATATTTGCAGATATCACAAAGTCTGCAATGATTCGATTCCATTCGATACAGGGGCCTGCGATCGATATATCGATATAGATTAACACAGTCGGTTACATATATATTTATATCAACTCACAAAAAACAAACTAAAATATGATTTGATGATTTTATTACTGAACTCTTCAGTGGAAATATTATTTCATCAATGGTTCCAGACATGAAAATGTAAAACAATCTATTCTTTTTAATAAAAACAAAGCACCGTTAAGCAAGAAACTACAAATGGACGGACACAGTGACACAGACATGCCATGGGAATTTCAAAATAAAAGCATATCTTAATTATGGCGCCGTAATTAATCAATGTTTTTTTTTACTTAGCATCGATGCTATTGGATCGTTGATCGTTGAATCGATATATCGATTTGGATCGATGTATCGTTACACCCCTAATGGCTACTACTACTTAATGTAAGTATGTTAAAATTAGTAAAGCGACCCCAGTGAGTGTAGAAGTAGCTCTCCTCTCCTTTTTTGATTTTCTTAATGTTCATTTCTTACATCTGTCGAGTCCAGTGTCTGTGGCTTTAGAGAAAAGTTGGACGGCCTCTCTTCTTCTCCTGTGTGACTTCAGTGATTTGACCCCTGAAACATGAGTTTCAGACATTTGATTGACAGGTGTTACCACGAGGAGATGTGTGATTTTTTCACTTTAAGCACAAAAATCACACTTAATATCACACCTTTCCACTGCTGACGCTTTGAACGACGCTGGTCAGTGCACACAAGTACATGGTTACAGCCCCTGCTCCTCACCATACACTAGACTGACAGACATGATGGCACTTTGCTCTGTACGCGTCAGAAAACAGATCAGCTGTGTGAAATTCTTGAGGCGAGTTTGGGTCCAAGTGTATAATTTATGAAAGGATTTATTGAATTCTGACAAGTGAAACTATAACATGTTTAGAAATAAAATCCCACTGTACTGTCAGTTTGTCAATCGTTACAGACTAATGTTATACAGTCAGTCAGCATTTCTGCTTTTTTGTAATTAGAGACTGAAAATATGGGAGATGTCCATGTTGTTAATCCAACAATGCATTTACACGCATCATAAAGCACCAGGCCACAAATATAAACCTGAAGAAATGTGTTTTTGAAGAGGTGAAATGCTTTTTGGGTTTTTGCCTTTCATTTATTGTGTTATGTTGCATTTTTGTGCATGTTAAAGGTCTGCAGAGTGAAAAAGCCCAAAGTCAAAGTAGCAACAAAAAGCGTAAACAAAATTCAACACATGAGGGCACCATTTCACAATAAAACAGGAAATAAAACATAAAAAACGGTTACTCTCTCTCACAGAAAACACTGCTAATTAGGAGTCGAGCCTTTGCTTTTGTAAATCATTTGCGTCATTATGTAACAGCCGTTGTATAGATATATTTATTTATTATAAAATATATACACTCCGGTCAGCCAGCAGACATACAGTTGCTATTGCTGTTGCAGCGTTATTTTAGATCACACTACCTTCCCCAGCATGACCCGCCCTACTCTGCCTCTGATTGGCTTCATCCTGCCCGTTAAGTAATGTGCAACTCTCACCAAAGATTGAACACAGGCGAGATGTCTCACTCTGTAGTTAAAAAGGAAGCGTTCAAGACGATAAGTATGTAAACCTGTTCTACTAGGACCCCCAAATAAAAGTATGAACCTGAACATTAGCATAATAATATGACCTCTTTATTGCAGTTTATAGACACCCATGACATAAAGTCAACGCTGTCTTCCATATTTAAGATGCATTCTTCATTGTGGTTGATTGTGTTTGAGCCTCAGCCTTAAAGCTGACACAAATGAGAGGTCCTTGAAGTGCTCAAAAGAATTGGAAATGTGAACATCTACAGCTCTATCTGCTGATGTAGATTTTGTGAGGTGATCAAGAAATCCAAAACAGCTTCTGGGACAGAGGTGAGATTATTCCCTCAGCTGATTTTGAGAGGTTAAGTAAAAAGACGGGTCATTCTGGAATCTCATAATGGTGACTTTCATGACTTAATTCACACTGAGAATAACTTAAAGGACGTGTTATCACCTCTGAGTAAGAGCAACGTTAGGCCACATTAGGCTCCATGTTCATACTGGTAGCACTGGTAACACAGGTGCCACGTGGTGACAACGGACGGTGGCATTAACACACTTAATGGAAATGCTGTGTGCTGTTATTTTTGCATAATAATTGCCAGGTGTGGCGAAGATGGTGAGGCTGACAGTGAAAGCAGCAGAACCAGAAAAGTGCATCTGATGTCCATGTATATCACACACACACACACACACACACACACACACACACACTGAGCAGAGAAGATGGGAGAAAAGGCATGACCAAAAGGCAGTGAAGGGGAAAAACAACAACACAGATAGCTGCGGGCGGAGATGCCGCTGTATTCATTTTTGATGAATGGATGGCTTCCTGCACACACAGAGTACTTTATTAATACTAATGGAACGATGCTATTATAATAAAAGCATGCTGTGTCAGGTGACGGGCTGAGGAGATGGAGACATCACACCCATGTAAACACCAGCAGACCTTTTAACAGCCGCGGAGGACGAGGAGAAGAAGGCGAGGAGATCAGAATATATAATCAGGACGATGAAGAATAGAAGAGGAACTCTTCATTTTATTCACATTTTCTTTAAATGTCTTAATTTGCACACAGGGTTGTTTAAATAGACCTCTTTTGAGTGACATTGAATCCAAATATGAAGTTGTTTCAATGAATGCAGCATTAAGTCAAATAGGAAGTGTCTTTTTTTTTTTTTTATCATTTATACACTTTTTTGTGCTTTTTTGTGATCTTGGAGATCACTGGATCTTCAGTAATGTTTAAAGTCAAAGTTTTGTGCGTGTCTGCACAACAAGAATACGCAAACAACTGAGAAATATCTATAGTTGATGATCAGGAACAGAAAAGTGTCTTTTGTGTCATATCCTTTGAGGGATACTGGAGCAACTCTGTACGAAGCGACTCTTAAACATGTTTGCCAGAGTGTCTGAATGTATTATCGTCTCAGGATTATTAGAGAGCGAACTGGACTCACACTATAGAGTTAATCAGCTCCCCTCTTGTTCCTGTGGAGTCACAGCATATGATTGCACATCTGGATCTCTGCCAAGTCATTTACTGGGCAGTTCCTCCTTCATTTTCAAATATTAGATCACATGACAATGAACAGGGTTGTTTATATGGTCACACAACCAGACGTTAAATACATAATAATAATAATAATGTAGTTATGAGTTTATTTATATAGCACCCTTCAAGAGCAGAAGTCACAAAGTGCTTTGCAAAAGATATAAAGAGAAACAAAAAGCGAACAAAGTGACAGAGCAACAGACATTAGAGTGAAACAGCTCGCTAAAACAAGAGGCAAAGATAAAGAAAATGAGCAAACGAGTTAATCAAAAGCAAGTCGAAACAAATGTGTCACCAGAGTCCACAGAACTGAAGTCCAAAGGGAGAGAGTGGAGGAGCTGCTCCCTGAAAAGCACTCTCTCCTTTTGTTTTCTTTTGTTTGGGCCCAGTCCAGAACTTCAGGGAACCCCACAGAACAAAGGCTCTAACTTTAACTGAGAAGGTCTCTTCTGATGCTCGTCAGGATTTCCACAAACATGATTAACTGTAACACACATCCAGGCTGGATGTATCCTTTGCAAAAAAAGTGAAATTAGCTTGGTTTAATGTTTATTAGGCCAGATCAAAGATTAGAATTTGGATATTAGTCAGTGTTTGAAACTTTTAACGATTCATTTAGACGTGTTGATTAGTGTCTGTGATCGTTTGAGGTTGTAGCACCCTGCGATGCGTCTCTGTGAACTTTGACTTGAAGACGTGTATTTCTCGGACAGGGGTCGCAGGTTGTAACGCAGTGCTCAAATCACAAAAGGGTCGAAGCAAACTGGTCCCTCGGTTCTCTAAAAGGTGGCGGTGGGAATAAAACCCACAGCCACCAGCTATCAAAAACCAAAGGTGAAGTTGGAGTCACTGATCGGGGGGAACAAAGTGTATAGAAACTGGCCAAAAGAAAGAAATCGCAAACACTCAACCCAGATTTTCACCCCAAACAGAAAACGTAGCTCCAACTGATGGTATCGACTCCCTGAGAACACACAACCAGCAGCCTTCTTACATAAGCTGACTGATTGCAGCCAGCCGAGGGAGAGATCATCGCAGGTGAACCCAACAGCTCCTGATGCCCTGTGACGTACATCTGGAGAAATCCCTGTTCACATCGGGACCTTTGGGAATCTCTGATCTGTCTGTAACAACACACACAAGTCTCTCATTATAGTCTTTAAATGGCCTCCTCTACTTTGGATTTCCCCTTTAGGGCACCTTACACAGAGGAGTAGTTTTAGTTTCCAGTGTGCAGGATTTAGTGGCAGCTAGCCGTGAGATTGCAGGTCGCAACCAACTGAATGTTCGATCTGGGCTACTGTAGAAACACGGCGGAGGCCCTCAGTATATAAAAACAGACTCATTCTAAGGTTACCAAGTTCACAGCACAATTACGTTTGAATCATTATTCATATTTATTAATATTTTATTCAATTCCTGCCGATAGACACACCGGACCTTTAATGATTCCCTCATATTTTTTGCTTTGTTTATTGTATTTTAGGAAAAGACGTTTTATTCTGCTATTGCTCTCAGTGTCAATCTTCTGTTTAAATTTCTTACAGTTGAATCTGCAACGAGTAAAATCCTCTTCTCATTGTAGATTGCACACACACACACACACACACACACACACAATCCCACACTTGAGTGGACAGGTAACAAACATTTAGGCATCCATAATTAAAGGTCAACAGTGTGGTGCAAACAGATATTGAGAGGAAGTCTGTGTTTATGCTAATGCCTTGTCAGACAGAGAGGCCAGCGACTCTCTGACACCATCTATTAATAATGAGACAAGATCGCAGAAATGCACTGGGAATGAACCAAACAATGCCGCTGCTGGCAAACAATATGGGATCTGACAGCCGGCTGAGTGAGTGCTTTGAAATTAGGCTGCGTGTGCACACAGTGTTCGGAGGGCCGGGGCTGTGTGAATGGATTTGTTTGTGTATTGATGTTTGTGTTTTGTGTTTGTCTCACAGCAGTCGTCTTGTCTGGCCTGTTTGCAAACAAGCTTGTACGACGAGCGGCGACAAGGCTGCGAAAGGACGGCGCGGGCCGCCGGGATGCTGGGAGAGGGAGGAGGGCTGCAGGGAGACGCAGAGGCACCTGGGACCCTCGAGAAAAAGGCAAATCAGACAATAGCACTTCAATTTTTAATACAACGATAAGTGTCAGTATATGCATTTTACAGATTTAATGAATATACATATTTTTTTTATAATTCTAGCTGGGAAATGTGTACATTTAATGAAGCAACACTGTGGTTCCCAGTCTTGGGTCAGGACTGCTCAAGTCAATAAAAAAACAATTTGACATATTTTGGCTTTTTGTAGTGACTAATTTCATCAGGCCGCTAAAAAATGCATCAAATGCAAATAACCCAAGCAGAAAAAAACACTGGTTGAGCTGCTCACAACTCACACTACAAGGCTGCAGCATGTGTTGAGTTGGGATCCACAGAGAAAACAGAGCTGTGTGACCACAGCAACAACTGAATCTAAATCTGAAACTAAATCAGCTTTTAGCTCGCAGTGCGGCTCTGGGATGACAACATCAGTTTGTTGGTCGGGCCACCACTTTGGTCCAGATTGAACTGTTGGATAGATTGTCAAAACATTCAGCACACATTCACGTCCCCCTCAGGATGAATTATCGTAACTTGGCCGATCTTCTGACTTCTCATCCAGCACAGAGCCGCTAGCACGTCTGTCGACTCGGCCTGGATTTTCTGGAAATTTGGGCAATTTGATGAGGATTTTATGGGCTGATTATCGTATTTTTGGACTGATTTCTTTGGCCAGTGGAGAAAAAAGACAAGTTGGGAGCATAGCATAAACATTTCTTTTAAGTTTGTGGTGTAGAATTAATTTGGAATCGTGTTTCTGTTCGTCTGAAGTCCAGTATCCACTCTGTAGTCTTGCATAGCTGGACCTTTCTTTCATTCTCATTCTAGCATTCATACATTATTGTATAAAACAGTGGGCCGAGCCACCTCGACGTCACCCGTAGAGCCCAAACAAAGCCCAATGTGGATCGTACTCGCCGTACAGGATACTTGTGTGTTTGTTTGTGTTCAATCTGAGCAAAGTTACACTCAACAGATACTCGTTTTTTATCCTGCGGTGTCTTTTCTTTTCACATCTCTTCCCTGTAAACTGCATGTCCCTCCATTCAAGAGTAAAATAAGAGAGCTGTAGAACATTACAGTGGATTTCAACACCCCCATGGCTCCGTACAGCAGGAGAGAGGGAAGATAAATCCACTTTTTAATCCCAGAAGTGTAAAAAAAAAACAACAACTCTGCACTCTGCTCACTCCAGCTGCTGTCTGCCGGTTTGTTAACCTCCACTTTGGCCTATTGGTCCAATTAACTGCACAGAAATTTGTCTGATATCTGAATTGAAATTTCCCAAAAATGGCAGAGAGATCAAGTTCAGTGACTGTAATTAGCTGAGGTGAAGCCAAGCAGCCGGCTCTAGAGAACCTGTCACTCAAAGCAACCTCGGCCCTAATTATGTGCGACTTTAAGAATTAATATCTTGTAAACATGTGTGTTGTATAAAGAAATCAACCCTGCACAGCTGTCAAGAAGGAAACAATTGGGTATGTAAACAAGTTTATGTAATGGAGGCAATTTAACATCGAGCTCTTACAGGAACTGACTTGTTTTTGGAGCCAACCCCAAGTGGCCATTGGAGGAACTGCAGTTGTTGGTACTTCCGCACTGGCTTAATTTCTCAGCTCCGGAGGTCGACTCCCTGGGAAAAACACGCCCTTGTTTGTTTGTTTTTCTTTAATCCAATCACAATCGTCTTGGGCCTTGAACCTAAACTAAAAGATCTGGGTTGAGACCCATCGTCCAGCCAAGATTCATGACACCGTGATCAAGGATTTTTCTTTTCTTGTTAATTAAAAAATCCAAATTTCTGAAAGGGGGGTGCATTGTGAGACCTTGGACTCATGATCTGAGTATATTCTTACATCCTGGCTGCGGCCCTGGACACATGCACAATAATGACCTGACAACGCTCCTCTACTCAGAGACTGCGAGGGGCCACGGCTGGTCTGTACAGTGAGCAAACGGGCAGAACGGCAAAGTGAGGTCCTGCTGGTAGTGATATCATTATGTTTTGTGTCGTTGTGTGTCTGGACAAGGGGGACCGGAGTGAGTTCAGGGGGGTTTTTTTTGGGGGGCTGTAATCTCTCGATTGAATGGGTTTGTGTGTGTCAGTGTATGTGTGTGTGTCTTTCTGCCTTGCTGGTTGTGTGTCTTTGTCTCAGAGACAGTGTTCTTGTGTATCTATGTTTTGGTGTGTGTGTGTGTGTGTGTGTGTGTGTGTGTGGAGGATTAGCGTGCCTCTCCAGTCCTCTGGCTGTAATCAGACAGGACACTGGCTCCATGACGTCCCACAACCCCCACCACCACCCACTGCGGGAGCGCCTCTCTCCCTTTCACCCTGTCATGTGTGTTTGGCTGCCGGTCTTGGGACCTTGGCGGTATGTTAGGAGTTAAAACAATTATTCATGCTCACATCACAGTGTCCTTTTTTAGAAGAAGAAAAAAAAAAAAAAAACGTTGCCTCCACTGGAGAGAGTGACAAGAAAAATCAGGGAGACAAAGATCTTCGTTTTGTACGTGAGGGCCGTGTAACGCAGACCACCGGGGCCAAACAACCTACATCGGCTTTTAAATGACGTTTGCGCACTTATTTCTTTCACCGAGGGGCCGAACTTGTTTGAAAGCGAGAGTCCGGCATGAGCGGTAAAGATAACGCAGCTTCATCGGGGTGACAGTTCGAGGGCCGTCAGATAAACAACCATCACTGATCAGGTTAGTCTGAGCCCTCTGACCCCGGACTGGCCTGTCTGCTGTTAGTTTGACCTTTAACCTCTCTCTTTGTCTTTCAGAGCGGCACACAGGATCGTCCAAGCACACACACACAAACACATGCCAACCCCCCAACACACACACACACACACACACACAAACACACACTCCTACTCTGGCCTCTTATCCTTGACAGCTCTTATGCTCATATTAAGATCTACTTCAGTGATTTCAGGGCGGTTTCAGCCATAAACTCTCATTTAGGGGGAAATTAGCTTGGGTCTCAGTCTTGTAACTATACTGTGCTTAACAGCATTAGGACCATTCTTGTGGCTTTTAAATAACAACAAGGATGGATAGTATCATTCAAATAAACCTCCAGCAGATTACTTTGTTGCGCCATATGTAATGGACATGCATTCATTGTTGTACATTATTGTACTGCCATTGTGCCGTCCTCTTAGTGCCATACAGTTCCTACTGAGTCTAATTACAGATACTTATGGCTTAGTATATCAACATGTGCTGAAAAAGATTGGTTTGATTAGTCAATCGACCTATTTTACAATAATGCACTCTCAACTTTTGAACCCGACGAGGTCTGATGAAGCTTTAAAGGGGCTGTGTGGAACTTCTGTGACGTGCTGGACGACGGTCGTTAGTTGAAGTTATTGGACCTCGTTTTTTTAAACTAACGGTAGCTACCGTTGCTCTCAGGTTGCAGAGCAGAGAGAGGCACCGAGACGCTTGAGAACGTGCAGAAAGTCTCATCCCTTGGACTGTGATGGAAAATCCAACTACAGTCCCTCACGAAATGATCCACAGTCGAGTTATCGTTATGTTTTTTGTTTAAAAAAGTCTAAGCCTGCACCGACGGAAGCTCCTCTCTCCCACAGAAAACACTGCTCCTCAAACGCCTCGCCTTTAATTCTGTCACACATTCCCATTTTTTTTATGTCTAGCAGCTAGTTTGGCACATGAGACTTGATTTTGCTAAGCTGATCTGTTGTTGTTTGCAGTGGTGGCTCAGGCGTGTGTGAGCTGGCCAATCAGAGCAGACTGGGTATTTGGGAGGGGGAGCCTTAAAGAGACAGGAGCGTTTCTGACAGTGTGAGAAAACTGACTGTGATGATAATATGTCTCTTTTAAGAGATGTGGAAGGTGTAATTTTTCACTTCACGTTACAATCCCGCTCACATTTGGCAAATTAGAAGTGATTAAACATGTAAATTGCTGTTTCTTTCAAAGCAGAAGACAATCGCCTAAAACTGGAAAAGAAATAAATCCCACAGGCTGTACCTACAAACTTCTTTATTCCGTCTTTAGTCTTGCATTCCTGTGTAACCGCTGTTTTACTTACTGTGGCCTTTACTGCTGCAGTGACGGAGCACCATCAGACCCATAGAGACGAACCGTAATCAACTTTACCAATTACACTCCATCTCAGACCACTTATTCCTCGCAAAATGGCATCACTAATGCCTGACATCACACAAATGTCTCTCGGTCCCCTGCAAGAGACTCTAAATACACATTCATATATTCTAACCAATAGTTCAGACTGTAATGAAATAAAGCTTTAAAGAAGTCTTTTAAAAAGACTTACTTTGCAAGAGACATCGCTCTGCGGCTTTAACCGACGTTACAGCAGAAACACAAAATGTCCTCAGGATCCCTCCCGGTTTAGTCGCCGTATAGACAAACTTTGGTCTGCAGGCCAAAAGACTGACATTTAAAAATGTCAGTCTTTTTTTTTTGGTTTGTTTTAGCGTGTGGCGTCTCGTCTGTACGGAGGACAGAAAAAGATGTGCGTGGATGTGGTTAACTTTGCTGTGTCTATAAGAAACCATCGGACGGGGAGTAAAA
>OMLP01014862.1:0-10830 GCA_900302685.1 Spondyliosoma cantharus | reverse complement strand
ATAACTTGGGACTGATCCTGATGTAGTGACTGCTGCACACTCAGTGCTTGGAGCAGTGGTTAGGTGGCCTCTGGTTTTGGTCTGGAGCTGTGTTCGAATCACTCCTCAGGCAGGCTGAAATGTAAATATGGATCTCACACAACAACAACAGCACCTTTAACATTCTCTCATTCTCTTCCCATTCCTCTCTGCATACATGTTATATTCTATACAAAATATATATAAAAAAAATGAAACAAAATACTGAAAAATCCCCACTCGTACTGACAATATAATTTTTTCATTTTAAACCTTTTTTTTCTCCTTGCAAATCTTTCTCGTCTCCCACTCTGCAAAGATTCAGATCCATAGTGACAAGCTTTTGGCAAACGAGGCCTTGCAGCACCTACCACTCTGGACAGGAATGTTGCAGCATGAAAATGAGCCACACTTAGTGGTTTCACTCAAAACAGAATGAAACAAAACTACAAAACACTTGAAAGGAAGTGAGGATGGAGGCTGAGAGATCCCCGTCAATGTCTTCAGTTTAGGGGAAATGGAAGAGACAGGTTAGATGAAGAAAGATAGGAGTACACTTTAATTCCACAGTTACACAAACATGAACCATGATAAAACAAGAGTGAGGAGTCTGTCAAGAACAGAGGAGAGCAGGAGGTTGACCTGGCGTCTCCTCTGAGGTCTGGGTCAGGGGTACCGGAGCTGATTGTACTGCCTGTGTGCTGTGTTTGTTTGTGAGTTCACATAGCAGGGAGCAGGGTCCCTGATAGAACCAGACAGCATGAATGTGGCCAGCTCAGTGCAATGGCAGTAGCAATGCTGGAGGCTTAAGAGCCGCTGGATGGGATTCCTGAAGTCCAGGCCCAGAGCCAGCATGCTCCCCACTGAGCAGCACGCTCAGGGGGAGAAGGTTGCCATCTCCAGGGAGATGCGCTGCCACAGCTCCTTGGTCTGCTTGCCTCTCTTCAGGTTCTGCAGCACATCGTTGAACTGCATCATACCCACAGGGGTCAGGCAGAAAGCACCTCGAGCACTGCGGATGATGTTGACAAAGTCATCGTAGTCGGCAGGGGTCAGGTGGATGAGCCGGTGGTGGATGTACTGCAGAGAGACAGAGGGAGGTCTGATTCTACAGGCAGCCTGATGGACAATTCAGAGATTCTGACACAGCAACATAGACAAGAAGCTTGTGTTTGTTACAGTGCAGGCCATTAACATTAATGGTGCCCTCCTCAGCTGGACAGTAATGTTAGCTTAGATAGCCTCTCACACATGAGTAGATGAACAAAGCACCTATTCTGACCAACTCACTGCAACTGCTGGAATGCAAACCAAGAATGACTCTTTATGGACATTCTTCTGCAGCTGCGGCTGCAGTATGAATGCAGATGTGTTGTACCTGCAGGTAGGCCTGTTGGCAGCGCTGGACGAGCTGATGGAACGCAGGTGTTCGGAGGTGGGCATGGATGTGGGCGGGGTTCAGCCTCTGCAGAGCCTCCATGATGATCTCCTGCAGGACAAATGGACTGAGGACACCTTTTGCTGCTCCCACACAGAACTGGTACACATAGTTGACTCCTGACAGGAAAAGAGGAGAAAACAGATTGTAGAAAAGGAAAAGACACATTTTCTAATCTGCTGTTGTGTGCTTACATACTCAAACATGATGCCTAAACAATCCATACATCATTTAAGAAAAGAATGCACTCATGTATCAGCCAAATCATCCCTCAGGCATGAAAACGGGTCAGGGGTGAAAAAGGTGAGAAGGATACCACCCCTCTTGGGGGTCCGGGGGCATGCTACCCCGTAAGAAAATTTTGAATATTTCATATTTAATCTGATGCATTTTGAGAGAAAAATCAAGCAGAATTACAAGACAGTATGAATATATAATAAAGTATCTACCTATACATGGTCACATTATGCTATATAAGAAATGAGACTGACAACTTCTCTCATGAAATGTGCAATAGCACAACTTTAATAGCGCAATCTGCCGCAGAATGAAAAAAGCAAGGCCTTAAAGAGTGTGTTTTTACCAGTGTTGCCACAGTTACCTTGAAAAAGTAATCTGATTACTGATTACTCCTTTAAAAAGTAACTTAGTTACTTTACTGATTACTTGTTTTTAAAAGTAACTAAGTTAGATTACAAGCTACTTCATTAGTTACATTCAGCAGCCGCCGCCTCAACATGAAAGTGACAACCGGTTTTGCCAATACTCACTTTATTGGGAGTGCATTTTTAACAGTAACACCAAGCACGGCATTGATAGTAGCAACTGTGCTGCGACTCCAAATTTGACATTGTGTTTTTGAAGCTTGATAGTACTTTGTCGCCAGCACAGAGTGTGAAACAAACCTTTATATTCTCATCTTTAGCTGATACGAACTCAAAATAATGACTGCATTTCCAGCTAGAAAACGCACATCTCTCTCCTCCCTCCATTGTTTGTGTTTGTGTCGCTGCGTGGGGTGACACGTGAGTGTCCTCATGCTGAAAACGTGACTTGCGTACGTGACATCACTCTCGAGACGCAAGAAGAAAGCAAAAAATATATATCTTTACTAAGGAAAATGACAAAAATAATAGTAACGCACAGGGACTTAAATAAGTAACTTTAATCTGATTACTGGTTTGGAAATATTAACGCGTTAGATTACTCGTTACTGAAAAAAGTGGTCAGATTAGAGTTACTAAATAATGCGTTACACACACACAAAAAAAATGTTCTCATCAGATCTACACGATTCACGTAGGTCACCTATTTTGGTTTCAAAACAGCGAATTTTGCCGAAAGGTGAGTGATTTTCATGCCTGATCCCTCATTTTTGTCCATTAATTCCTGTGCAGACTCACCTAGTCGTGCAGCAAGTCCCAGCAGCCATTTGACGTCCTCAGTGTATGGTGGGCTCCTGGAGAAGTTGTTGGGGTGGTCGTTGTGAGCCCTCCTGCCCAGCATCTCCAATGCCAGCATGCCTTCAAACAAAAGATAACATTTACTCAGCTAACTATACTACAGCCAGACTATAAGGAAATTGCTTAGTAAAATATAATCATACAACTCAGACTACTGACCAACTCTGTAGGCAGAGTGCAGGTAGTGCAGGCCCTGTTGGCTGATTGGCTGGTTGTGCTGCTCGTCCTCTGCTGGGAATGGAGTGCTGACCAATGAGCCGGGCTGGGAGGACAGGGAGGGGAGAGATGCTCCCTGTATGGCCTGGATGGTGGGGCCCGCATGGACACTGCCTACTGTAAAACGCGACAGGAACATCGTACTGTTGAGCATTAACCCATGCCACGGTATTAACACATTGACCAATGTACAATAATGCTGCCTAAATTTAGAAGAAAACTGCTGTTTTTGCTGGGGTTAAACACAGACAACACAGTGTGTAGTCCTGACCTGCTACAGTGGTGCTCAGCGGTAGGCCGGTCTCCGTGTGGTAGGGATGGACGGCGATCTGAGTCATGGACGGTACAGGGACACCAGGGAAGGTCACAGCTGTGGCTGCCATAGGGGGCTGAGGGCCAGTGGCCACTGAGAATGGGTACTGGGCACCAATGAAAGCTGGGTGCATTCCCTGTAAGGTTGTCAAAAGTTTTGATACTTAAATACTAATTTGAAATCATGTGTTTAAGATGACATGGTATTCACATTCAATAGTACTGTAAAAACTGACAGAACAGATCTACAATCACATTTTCAAACCGAGGCTGCACAGATACTGTGTGTGTTCAGTGACATTTTCTGTGATGTGTGAAGGCTGTTAATCACAAAAAATATATATAAATATATAATCAAAACTGCAAGCAGTGATGAACGGGTCCTTGAAGCCATGTGCAAATACGCCCTGCCAATGCGTCAGGGCGTATGTAGCGATAGCCAGACAAGGCTTACTTGCCACCTTTGTCATTTTGCATGTTCATGTGAAAACAACATCAAAACTATATTTTAACATTTGACCAAAAGTGCACTGATTGTATAAGGGAAAGTTCTAACCTGTGGATATGCAGCTCCAGACACAGGGAAGACTGTGGGTCGGGGGACGTGCTGCAGAGGATGTCCCAGGTACTGTGGGGTGCAGACGGTGGGGAGATGGGCCTGGATGGTGGTGTAGGGGTGGAGGCCTTGACTGTGGGGGTGAGCAATGGCCTGCCCTGGCATGGCGTGGGACTGGTAAATGGTGGAGCCTACAGAGATGACAGGTACGACGGCTGCTGCAGTGACTGAGGCTGTGACGGCTGCCATCCCCTGAGACTCCATGTTGGCTCCACTGTCGAGGACAACACAGCTGGTCTCTGGGGGCCTCCTGCCTGAACCCCCGTTGGCTCCGCAGCGCCCGGAGGTCTCTCTCAGCTGGCCTGAGCCCCCGCCCACTGACTGCTCATAGAGCCAGTACCACTGGTGAGCCACCTCAAAGAGAACCTCGGGGTAAACACCTCCACCCTTGGCTGCTTCCTCTACTGCAATGCATGCCTTCTCCAGCATTACATTGTCCTGAAGAAAGACAGTGACAGATGTGGACCCATGGTTAGGGAGAATATATGAGGAGCAAAGAGGAGATAACTATGGATGGATTTATTTACAACAATAAATCATGTATTGTTTTTATTCACTGTTTTGTCTTCAGCAGGTTACAGAAAAGTATCTTTTTAGACTATCACTGATCTCAAGACAACAACACGTTGAACTGTACCCTCTCCCACAGTACCTGCTCTTTGCACTGCACCAGGGCTCTCTGGATCTCATTAGGATTGAGGGCATGAGCGTGAGGCAGGCAGCTCAGGGCCAGCTCGGCCGCCGCTCTCACCATGTTGGGGTCCCTTGCCCGAGACGCTCGGTCAGCCAAGGATGCCACCTCTGGAGGGGTGAGGTGACCATCCCAACACTCCACCAGAATGTTTAGGGCAGCGCTGCCGATCTCCATGGCCTGACCTGAGACAAGGGGAGAGGATACAGTATTTGGGCAGTAAGGTCATTTGAAAATCTGTATGTTTCTGTCAAACTGTTTTTCTCTCTCACACACACAATAATCCCCCTCACCAGTGATCCAGGACACATGGGAAGAGTAAGTCCTGGACAGCCAGTTGGGTGAGACAAAGTTGTGAAGGCCAAGAGCATACAGGCCAATCTCAAAGGCACACAGGTGCAGGTTTCTGTGGGGCCCCTGGTGGCCCCCGCTGGCTGAGGGCTGGGTGAAAATGGAGGTGGAGGAGTTTCCTCCAGCTTTGATCAGCACCGTCTTGGCCAGTTCAAAGTAAAAATGAGCTGCTGCCTCCGATGGCTGGTTGGGCACGTGGGGCGCATGGCACTCTGGACGTCGCCCTTTGTACCTGAACAACAGGGAAACATACAACATGCTAATGAGAATTAGTTAGAAAGAAGACACAAACAGAGTTACTGTCAGTCTGCTGTGTTTTCAAGAAAACCTGCTGAACAAAGTAGAATGATCTCTTCAGGCATGTCTGGTCCTACTTAAGACAGCTTTACGCCATCTCTGGTCTATTCTCGAATTAAACTGTACAGTTTGTATATTCTGTGGCCCTCTCGTTTGTTACATTATCTGTCTCTTTTGATTGGTAAGAAGAGGTATTTTCATGATTTGCTCTCCTTTTAGATTTCAGGTAAATAACTGGACATCAAATTCAACGATTTTCTGAAAGTATAAGAGCATCAGACAGCCAATTAGTATTTTCAAATAACTTAAACTTAAACTTAAATTATTATATCACCTATTTGCAAACTGAGGTCATGTGGAAGTTCACTGTTCACACCCACTTGTATAGCAGCACATTATGTTACTATGACTTTAAATAAATGTAAATGTCTAATGTGTGCATTCATTGTGAACTGACTTGATCTGTGCTTTGACATCAGACACCTGTTTTTTCAACATGTATTTATCTCCACTGTTTATACAGTTCTGTATAAGCATCATGAACCAGTTTACTTCAGATCAGTTTGGGAGTTCAAGCCAGCCTTTAAGCAACCAACAACGCTTTTTTGAGGTGGATTTATAGTTGTGCTTAAACAGGTTATTGTGTAGCTATGCTGTGGCCAACATGTCTCCTTGAGAAATATACACAATTGATATGGATACACTGGTTTTGAAAATATATATAAATATTGTTATCTACAAAAGGGGTACCCCACAGAAAAAGTTTTGGAAACACTGTTACAGGCATTTTGATGCTAAGCTTCCAATTTCTTTTAGCAATGATTGGTGATTTCTTATAATCCTATTAACTGTTAACTGCATTCAAAAACATTAATCACCTTAGCCATCACCTTATTTTCTTTTTAAGTAAATGACGCACTTTTAGAAAATACAGTTCCATCACATTTCCCATTCTTCTCACTGCGACCCCCGCTCTCTATCACAGTGAAAGAAAGCAGTAATGAGACAAGGAGAAAGTAACATGGATGTGACTCTTGTTCTATAAGTGCGTTCATAGCCCACTCAATATCAAACTGGATAACAGGCTGTTTTGTTGTGAACTCATCTTACATTTCAGTCTTTCAATAATCTAGCTATTGTCCTATTATTTATCTATGGCCATGTTCACATTTCTGGTCAAAATCTGGTTTTAGGCATATCCAAATAGTATCCAGATTAATTAAAAAAGTCTAAACAGCAAAAAAATAAATGAAATGTGATTTTTGCTAATCAGATCCTAACTACATTTGGAGGTGGTCTGAAATATGATTCCAAACTGATTTCCATTGATGTGTCCCAGTCTAGGCGCTCTGGCCACTGGTATCAGATTTCAAAGTGTCTCAAGTGTCACTCATAGTGTGACAGCCAAAAGCTGTGATAAAATCTGAAAGTTTTCCAGCAGCCTTCAGACTGTACAGGAAAACACTCACTTCCTGTTAGATCTGATTCAGATTTATTAAAATGATATCAGACTCCCTTATCAGTTTGAACGCACTCTTTGATTGTTATTATGACAGTGTAGCCCATTAAAAAATGGTGAGTTCAGAGCCCCCGTCCAAACAGCAGGAGTACTTTGCATTCTAGGCAAACAAACAAGGAAGTTGTGCATAGCAACACAAACACAAATCCACAGTACTATTAACTTTAAGACTACTTAGAGTCAAGAGTTCTTTTAAATGGCCTGATCTTAAGAAAAAAAAAAAATATTGTGATATTTCTCTTTAAGAGGAAAGCTGGGGAGACTTTAACTTTACCTAATTTCTAAGATTAGCTATTCAGAAACTTATTAGTTATTTTTAAAGACCTTTCAGAAAATAACAAATGCTTCTAAAGTTGTGATATTTTTGTTAAAGTACCAGAGAGAAGCTGAGGAACCACCTCCAGCTCAACGCCGGGAAGACCAAAGAGCTGGTGGTGGGTTTCTGCAGGCACAGACAACCCTGCACACAGGTGAACATCCAGGGAACGGACATTGAGATGGTGACATCTTACAAGTACCTGGGAGTTCACCTGAACAATGAGCTGTCGCCATATTTATTATTCATTAACAACAACATACTGTCACACTGCTTACAAATACACACAATTTACAGTGTAAAATATTATGTATATACAATGTATGAGTCCATTTCTATTTCTTACCTTTTTATTATATTGTTTATTTTTTACTATTATTATTGTTGTTGTTTATTGCAATATTGCTGTCCTTTGGCTGCTGTGACGAAGAAATGTCCCCGTTTGTGGGACAAATAAAGGAATTCTAAAAACTCTAAACCAATCAGATCGTAGATCAGGCCAGGCGTTTGCAGTGGTTAGAGAGCGGCGATAATCTGCAAAAAACCTGATATTGTGGGCACTCCATCTTTCAGATTTGTTCTGAGAAACAAATTGGATTTGCCTGTTGTCTAAACACTGCCTTATTGACCTGATGTGGAGGAAGTCTGTGTTTACCTGCTGGTGTCGGTGCTCTTGGCCCTGGCTCCGCCCCCTGCCCTGCGAGATCCACTGGAGGAGGAGGAGCCCAGTGAATCAGACGATGAACTGCTAATGCTGTCGCTGTCCTGGCCCCGCCCCCAAGATGTTGCTGCCCAGCTGCCCCGGAGTGGCCGACGGCTGAGGGTGGGAGAGCTATCTGAGGTTGTCTCCGGAGCACTGCTGTCTATACTCGCCATGCCTGTCCAAACAACATCTACATCAAACTCACATCACCTGTATGTGTTCATTTATTTTAATGTAGGTAAACAATCAGATATACGACTTCAAAAGTCAGTACTGTCTGACAATGTGGATAGAAGTAATGTTGACTCTCTGGAAGACTGGAGGTAGTGACAGCCTGGGTAAAAAATAGTGACATTAATGCAAAAGTTTGTACCAGTGTGTTTCTTCTTCTGGCGTACAGGTGAGCCCCAGCAGCGTTGGCTGTATCCACAGCGTGCCCCCAGTGCCAGCCGACTGGGCACTGTGGCCTCCAGTTTAAAGGGAGCCGTTTCATTCTGCTGCTCACTTGAGGGTGGAGGCCCATCTGATACTGCAAGGAGAGAGAAAAAACAGAGGTCCATCAAAGAGTACTGTGTCACTATGGATGATTGCCTTATGTAAGGTTATGACATTCGGAAATATCAACAATCTGAATTTTGCTCGGCTGGAAGAAATCAATAGCAATCTTGGACATGAGGGGATATTAATAAATTCATAGGAATGTTTCAGCCCTGTGTTGGCCTCTCTTTACTCCGTATCTGTCAATTTTCGATTTGATTTTAAAACAAGCCAGAGTGTAGCCTCAGATCCTTAGGCCGTATTCACAAAGAATCAGGAGTCTCAGTCTTGTGGGGGGTGTAGGAGTGTCTTCATAATTTTGTGAACTTAATGTACCCAACAAAGGAGGAGCTACTATGTTGCTGAGCTACTAGCATGCGGTTCCTACGAGTGGTTGTTCACATCGACAGTTTAAAAAAAACACATTTACGTGCATAACAATCAGGATGTGAGGCATACACTCATGGTCAAAAGTTTACATACACTTGTAAATAACATGTATATCATGGCAGGCTTGGATTCCAATGATTTAAAAAAATTATAGAAAGTTGTGTCAATCAAATTTGCTTTGCAGCATAGCCTCTTAACTCTTAAGAGGGCTTGTTTGATACACCCACTAGACTCAGCCACAAACACTACAGTGAAAAAGTCTAAGGAGCTCAGCAATGACCTGAGAGAGTACCTTATTGATTTAAACAAGTCAGGAAAGTCACTTGGAGCCTTTTCAAAGCAGCTACAGGTCCCAAGATCAACTGTACAAACAACTGTTTGTAGGTATAAAGTGCATGGTACAGTTAGAAAACACAAACTATCACCGGCTGCTAAGAAATAATTGTTCAGCATGGTCAAGAGTCGTCTAAAAACCACCACAAAGAAAGTCTGCAATGTATTAGAAGCTGCTGAAACACACTTGACTGTGTCCACAGCCAAGTGTGTTTTACATCAACATGAGCAGAGAGGCTGTCATGCAATAAAGAAGCCCTTGCTCCAAACATGGCACCTTAAAGCGCAACTGAAGTTTGCTGATGATGTTGGAGGAGAGAAGGCGAGGCCTTTAACCCCAACAACACCATACCTACTATCAAGCATGGTGCTGGTAGTAATATGTGGCGGGGCTGTTTTGCAGCTAGTGGATCTGGTGCTCTTAAGTAAGTAATTTAATAATAAAAGAAGGAGGATTCTCTCCAAATCTCCAAGAAAACCTAAAATCATCAGCAGAAGATTGGGCCTCTGCCATCAGTGTATGAATGTGCCAATGATATACACGTTCTTTACAAGTGTATGTAAACTTTCTCCAAGCTTGTTATCATTACAGTCAGAGACTGCATTAAGTGAACACACGTGAAGCATAAGGTTACACAAAGAAATACCAACTGTGCTCTCCTGGTAGCATAAAGCCACGACTGACCTGTCTTACTCTGCCTCAGATCTGCAGGTCATGCCCTCACTACACATCGTATGATTCGTAATTTGGCATGCTGGTCCTATAGTGCGCATCCACAGATTAAATAAACAAATGAATACATAAAAAACTAAACGGAATGCAGGCCTGTCATTATGGCTTTAAACTAGTGCACAAGCCCAACTGACAAAATACACATGAATTGTGGATTTAAACTCCACTGTTGTTTTAATGAATTCTGTATGTTTTTAACCAAAGACTGAACATGTGGTGTAGAGACACCTATTACATTACTCAATATTATTTAGGTATTGGGATATTTTAGTGTTTTTATTTTAATTTTGTGATTTGTGAATATCTTTGGTCCATGCAACACATTTTATTTGCCTGTTATTGCATATCTAGTGACCAACTGTGGACACACACCTCACAGTGGAGAATTAGCACAAAGTCAGTTCATAATCCTCACTAGATGTCAAATATTGTTTTGCAGTATGGCACTCCATTGTGCTGCAACTTAGACTTCCTGGAAGTCACGTGGTAATGAGTCAGGGGCATAGACATGATGCTTCAACTGGTCCCAGAGATGCTCCATGGGGTTCAGGTAGGTTGACATTCCGGCCATTCCGTGTGAAGGACACCAACCTACTGGAGTTGCGTGATAACCACACGAGCATGAGGGGGTGCGGTGTCATCCATGAACATGAAGTTCAGGACGTACTGGCACCACTGGGGGATGATGATGGGTTGGATGATTTACTGCAGGTATGACTGACCCGTGACTGTTCCATTGACAAACACCAGATCACTTTTCTGACCATTGATTTTCCAGAACACAGTTGCACCCCCTCCTCCAGCTAAAGGATGGGGGACCATGCTGACTGCTCCATTGTGCTCACCTCTACACCTCCAAACACATTGCCACCCATCATTCCGATGCAGGGTGATCCT
>OMLP01014860.1:12619-24894 GCA_900302685.1 Spondyliosoma cantharus | reverse complement strand
GATATACCTACAGTTTGTGAAATGGTGTGTGTGCACATACTGTATGTGTGTGAAGGGCAAACCGCTCCACCTTTTACTGTCAGACAGATGACACAGCCCTCCAGGTGTGACTGACACACACACACCCACACACGCACACTCACAGCCCCCAGGTGTGTCTGTCCCACAACCAGAAGGTGTGACAGGTTGAAACACAGAAGATGGATGAATAGAGGACAAACAGTGACAGAGTGGCTCAAGACTGAGGAGGGAGTGTTATCCAAACTCCTAAAGTCATTCATGTTCATTTAGATAGACTTCTCTACGAGTCCAAATACTTTTCTTTTCACCTATGACAAGTTGTTAACATGTGCAACGTGCATGCTCTGGTCCAAGCCCAATACCATATTTTGAGCATTCCACAACTCTCCCAGTCTTTTGATGCCCCTCTTCTCAGTGTGTTTGAAATGAATCTATGAAGAACAAATCAGCGAAAATGATGAGGTGAAATATTACATTAATTGTCTTTGTTCTGTTTTCTATAAGCATTCTTTTCTATTCATGTTTGATGTCGCATCCCAACTTTTTTGCAGATGAAGTGTACATTGTGTGTGTATGTGTGCGTGTGCACCTGTATATTTTGCGATGATACAGATCACACCAGAACATCTTGTTGGTGGACACGTCTACATCCAGGGCGACTGCGTTCTTCAGCGTGGGAACCACCTGTGCGTATTCACTCTTCAGCAGGTCAATGCGACGGATCTCATGGCGGTTGGTGAACATCAGATACGGACTCAATCCTGTTGGAGAGGTAAAATACATTCGTGTCATGATTAAATTCGAGCGCCTCTCTTGAAGTTTTCTGCCGTTTATTTACTCTTTGACATTAGCAAGATTGGAAAAGGGGCCACCAAGCTCAGGAGGTCGGTAGAGACCCTTGATGGCCATTAACCTACTATTGTAACCCCAAAGGAGTGCATTTATCATTCTCAACCAACTCTCTACTAGACATGGCTCATTTGCAATTTTGTCAATCATGAGTGTGCTGACCTTGACATTGATACATAAATTGTAGCGCACACCCCCCAAACTCGTTTAAAGGTGAACCTGTATATCAGCATCTTTGTTAATGTGCGGTCCACACGGTTCCTGAGCCTCAGACAGACAAGGTCACATTGACTTTGTGCCAGTGCTGCTCACTGGCAGAACAGTTAGATGTAATTACATGCTGTCATGTGTTACCAGGTTAACAAGACATGAAAATTGTCAATGTCGCTGATGTTTAAAACAAGTTTTATCCTGCATTAGTTTGCAACATTTAACACAGACCATTCCTTCTGATAGAACGTGCTGTTGACATTGAGCTTGAAAAGTAGCTGCTGCATCCGTCCATCATCTGTAACAGGTTTGCCCGGTCATAGGGGACAGGTGCCTGTCCGTGTAGGCGCATCTTACTGTCTGAATAACCCATCCTTTAAATAGCAGGAAACATACTTTCTGCTGCCTCAAGATGGCAATCCACCATCAGTGCGCCTGACCACAACTCACTTAAAGACCAACACGCCCAGGGGCACACAGGTGCGCACAAGTACATTTGCTACAGACACGATGTGGCCTCTGAACATGAAAATGACAACTGCGTTTGTCTGAAACTAGCAACGACGGTTGCGCTGCACTGCGTGGCAGCATGTGCCGAGTATATGACAGAGCCCTGCATTTCAAATAATCGTCCCCTTCCTTTTTTCCCTATGACATCTATTTCTGCAGTACTGTTAAAAACGTACACATACTGATGTCTACAAAGATACTGTGCGTGGTGTTGAGTTGTTGATTCTTATTCTCAAGAGGGAACGTAATGTAAGAGGTCTTGCTGTACTATTTAGGATCTCAAAGCATGCATTTTTTATGTTGTGAGCATAAATAAATGATCTAAATAAACCATGTAAAAAGAAAACAGTTTGCACAGACAGTCCTTTTCAGCACAACATAATGCTGCTCACTTAATTATTCACGCAATTATGCTCTGCAGGCAGAAAAGTAACGCTACATTATGTAAGGTGGCCAAAGAATGTTTAAAAAGGACATATCCATTTATAGAGCAGTGCGTTTGAATGTGTGTATGTGAGTGTGTGTCCTGCTGCTGGATGAAATAATGCAGCACAATGTGCAGGTGGATAAAGTAGCCCCAAAACTAGACATGACACATTGTTCTATTTTTAGTGGGGCAGCATGTCAGAAGTGTGTTTTTGGGTTGTCTTCTTCAGGTGCGTGCTCTTTGCCGGCACATCAATTACCTGGGGCTCATTTCGCAGTGGGTTGAAGGTGAGTATGACTCAGGCATTTGAATACTTCTCCAGCAGTTGACAAGGTCAACTGTAGTACACGTAGACATGAAAATGTTGTTTTTGCACATGCCTGAATACAGTATTTTCACCTCACAGACAAACTGTACATTCATTAAACTGCACTCCAAGAATTTCCCTTTATTCACTTGATTTTAATCGACTGTACTGTTTTGCCCTAGATTCCTGTCTATCTGCCTTTCTCTCTCTCGCTCTCTCTTAATCTTGCTTTCTTCTGCACAAATACCCCCCCCATCTCATTTTCTAGCTTCTTCCCTTCATCCTCATTTCTCCTCTCTTCCATCTACCATGTTACGCTCCTCTCCACACTGTCCAGTAAAGCAGAAACGCCGCGCACAGAGACAAAGTCAGACAACAGTCACACTTACACACTGACGCAGGTACACACAGGTATACACACACACACACTCCTACTTTCATACATAGCCAGCCATCCCTCAATAGGTTTCCTCAGCCCTGGTTTAATATGGGCTACTGCACAGGGAGAAAATATTACATCTCTACTACTGTTTGGATCCAATCATTTTCCTCTGACTTCTAGGTTTGTAACCATCAATTTCACCTGCTGAGAGAGAGAGAGAGAGAGAGAGAGAGAGAGAGCGAGTGAGTCGGGTGGGGGGAGGTAAGAAAGAGTCTGGCACAACAAATGTGACGGATGCAGCCACTGTAGAGTCACGGAAAAAAGAAGAGTAAGAGGATGTAATTGGGGGAGGAAGCAAGAAGGAAGAGACATCAACAGATCAAGTGACAGCAGGTGGGTGATGTGAAAGAGAGAGAAACATGTGGGAAAGACAAGATGAGAAAAAGAGAGTAAGAACATTTCGGAAGTATGTATAATAAGGACAGAGATAGATCTGACTTGTCTTTCATCAATCCCCCAGA
This sequence comes from Spondyliosoma cantharus, assembly GCA_900302685.1. Classification (NCBI taxonomy): domain Eukaryota; kingdom Metazoa; phylum Chordata; class Actinopteri; order Spariformes; family Sparidae; genus Spondyliosoma; species Spondyliosoma cantharus. Next base: position 21,667 of record OMLP01014860.1, on the reverse strand, counting down.
CATTTTCAAGAGCGTTTTCAAGCATCTCTTCTCCCTCATCACTGATATCACAGCAGTATGTCGTCCTCCAGGCAAAAAAAGCTGAGTCACTATTTTCTTCAGGCCATGGCACTACAGATGTCATCAAAAAGTGCAATATTATCTCTCCTCAATATATTCCAGCAAAGCAACAGTCGGCTTTCTTAACAAGAAGAGGGTTCCCTAGATATATTTTAATCTGTGCTGCCAGTCCGGGGCCACTCTGCGCCGTTAGCCAATTAAGATAATGCAGTGAAAAGATAAATAGGGGCTGGGGAGCTGAGGAGCACTGATTTGATTCACAACAAAGCAGATGTTTATGTTGTCCAGATATGCAAAGCAAGAGGAAAAAATCCAACTTAAAGACAAGCGGAAAGGTCAGACATAATGTATGAAATTCTGTGGGATGCTGGGGATGTGTAGTTGCAGGCAGTGTGAATGGAACCGGACTGGATGAGGTTATAAGGATGATTTTATGTCTGAAAGTAGACATACACGTCTAGGTCATGATCGTTAAGACATACACAGACTGTGCTAGTGTATATAATGATGAATAGATGTTCCAGCAGGAAACAGAAATAAACTTTCTGTCAACAACGTGTCAAATGTCAAAAAGTCATCCTGCTTGTATTCCACATGACAAAGCAAAGTTATATAACACGTCATTATTTCTGTGATTGAAGGCCAGAGTGTCCACTGCAGATTGCCACATAGTCTTCTAATGAAAGTATCAACATTTCTATTTCTATCTCTTTCACATTCATTTCAAATTTGGGACCCTTAGAAATCTTGAAAGGTTGTTGGAAGAATTAAAGACAGAAACTAGATGATTAATATCTGTACAAATTTGTTTTCTGGATTAATACAAACCTGATTTAAAAAGTTGTTGTAAGTCCTTGCTTGTCCATCCTTGCTTGTAATGACTTTCGAGGACGCACCTGTTATCAATTAACCTGTTTACCTGTGGAATGTTTTCTGAGCATTCAACAACTTTCCCAGTCTTTTGTTACAAATAAGGACACTGTTCATTCATTCATGTTTAACACAGAGTCCCAATTTCTTGGGACTTCAGGTTGTATAACCAATATTCCTACTGTTCTGGCGGCCAGAATAAAATGTTCTTTGCTTGTCCATTAAAAGCCTAAAACTGCAGGCAAAACTTCTGAGATGAGGCCTGACAGCGTTTCACAACATCTTCATTCCCATGGCAAAATCTTTTGACAATGGGGAAAATCTGACCACTGCTTTAAACTAATTTTTTGAAAAGTGTGTGCTCAAACTGTCAAATGTGGCACAAACTGCTCTTGGCACTGTTGTAAAGCCCACAGTACACTGTAGATGTGAGCGAGAACAAGGAACAAGCGAAGCAAACAAGAGAAAGAAAGCAAGACTATGGTCCACAGCCAGTTTGTAAATGTCCTCTACATCATTGTGACTGTGTGTCCTGTTTGTATCAAACCAGTTTGGGTGTGTACCTGCTATACTGTATATTCCATGCTGTTACAACTTTCTTCCCTATCTTCACTTCTGTCTGTAAATTTCATACCTATATTCATACTTCCGTTTACTATCATATGTGAATGTATCCTGTAGTCATACAATACTCAATACAACCATAATTGGACCCCATAACCACTGCTCCTGAATTAGTAGGAATCTACAGTTCCTCAAATAACTACTAGGCTATCAGTTGCATGATATTTTTTCCATTTATATACAGTATATATCTTTCATATAGCATATGAAGTCATGTTTTGAGTTACACTTTGTTGTTAAGCATCTCTGATAATGGTTAAATTCATCAATTACATGAGTAACCTCAGTTAACACTTAAAAATAGGGGTGTAACAGTGCACAGAAGTCACGGTACAGGGGTCACTGTTCAGCACAACAGGAAAAAGTAACAAAATTCCCATTCAAGTCTCATAAATTATGTAAAATTGGATCGTTGTATAGAGCCACGGATTTGCCGATAACTGATTTCAGGCTGCATCGGTGGCAATTCTGATACTGGTATCATATTTTATCTAATAATACTACTGTGGGTTAACACAACAAAAGTACAACCTTTATCCACTTAGCCCACTGAATAATGGAGGGACAGGTGTTATTTTCCTATTTTCATTCCTCTGTTTCTCGCGGTCTTGGCTACATAAAAAAAAATTCTGTTTCAAGAAATTCCTTTCAAGAAACTTCTGTTTGTGTGGACTGGCAGTTATTCTCATACCTCATACATAAACTCCCACACCCCTCTCTTGCGCTCTCTCTTAAACACAATAATAATAACTGGAGACGACTCAGTGAGTGGCATCACATCCATAAAGGTGTAAACACAAAAACAATGAATGCAATTAGTGTAGAGCAAGGCCTTCTTCTGGGGACTTAATAGACGCTGCCATGTACTAATAAAAAACATGCGCACACACACACACACGCACACGCAAATACCGGCTTAGAAGAGTGAACGCATTATGACTCCAACCTGGGACTTTACTTTTAATTAGCATAGCTAGCGTAATAGTTGCACATTACTGTGAAATTAATCTGCAGAGCCTGAAACCACGTGTTAGGATTATAATGGGGAGCACTCTTTCTATGTTGGAGAGGACAAAGAGTAGTGTTTATTGCTAAGCTGTGCTTAACTTCTCTTGCAGTTATCTGCATAGACTCAACTTGCACCAACTACAACAACCACGGAAAAGTAAGGAAAAAAAGCTTTATATGGCATTGCGTGTGGCATTATGCTCATTAACTTCTGAATGAAGTTGTGTTTTACTGTGTGCCTCCGTGACAGAACCACAAACAACATCCTGGAATTACGCAGTCTGAATCTTCTATATGTGCAATTTGTCACCGTTTGTGTACGAACTTTGACGTGACTCCATGAAATGACAACATTTGCGTGACCAGAATCGAAAGTGTGCATGTGTGCTAGTGTCCGTAGCCACGCATGTGTGTGATCGGGTGAACATATACATTATGTGTGTGTAGGAACGAGTTCATCGGCAAAGGCAGCTTCATTAAATCCACATTATGTTAGCTTCACGAAACAGACATCTCTGCATTCATGGTCCCATTCCTGTTTGTGCCTCTGAATAAATAAAGCTCAACATAAACAATAACCCTGTCACATTTTCTGTCTCGTTCTCCTGGCCACGCTATAACATGTGCTGCTGTCAACAGTGTGGATGCATCACTGCACTACTTCACTGAGCAGAGAGATATTCATACAATGCATCCATATTTTTTCCATGTCATTTTCCCTATACTTGCCTGTCCCCCTTTCTAATAAATGCCTTGGCCTGACAGGGACTGTTTGCTCTGCCGTACGGTAATAAAGATTCACACAGAAAGCAATCAGTGGTGTTTTTTATGCCATTTAGCTTGAGAGTGAGGGCCTGTTTTCTGCTTTAAGCTCTCGCATTACCCGACCAGTTCACCCTATAATGACTCAACCTAAGACCGATGGCGTTAATCACTAATAACTCTTTTCTCTCCCTTGTCTCACAAAGAAAAGCTAATTTGGTGTGTAACTCAATCAAATAAAGGTTTCAATCCCAATTCAAGTAAAGGGGTAATTGCAAGGCACTGATATTGCCAGAGCGAGAGGCTGACTGCTATAGAGCTAAATAATGAAGATAAAACTCTGATGAAGCTTTGATTAGAGTTGATAATGCTCTCCAGGTCTCCAGGTATCTTTCTATTCTTTTAAACAGAAAATATGTCCTGTTTAGCATTACCAACAGTGCTGAAGATTCTGTTTTCAGCACTGTTAGATGTCAAATACAGTATATATACACGTTTATCAGGACATCACTCCACATCAGAAGCTCTAATTTGTCAGCAGGAAACGTTATCTGCAGGTGTTCAAATGGTTGTTGACAGACAGCGTCGTTATCAGTGAAGCCAGCGGTGACAGACTGAGAATGTGGGGGCTGATTAAAAACACCCAGAATTCACAGGGAGTTTTTCAAAATGCAGTCTTGGGTGCAGCTAACAAGCTACAGCTGAATCTCCACTTCAGGATTTAGGCAGATCATTTTTTTTCAATACCAACCTTACACGGCACTTCTTTGAGGACACAATTTTATTTTCATTCACACCATTGCTTGGAGTGTTTATCGAGGCCAACGAGGGGTACAGACCCTGCCTGTGTGCTATATTGAGCGGGCAGACCCCCTCCCCACAAAGCATCTTTCCCTTGACACTCCAGGGAGAGCAGAGGCAGCTGGCTGCAAACTTTTCATTAGTGAGGACTGCAGAAAAATGTGGCAAATATTTATCTTTGAACAGATTGATGTGCGGGGCCTGCATACAAAGCAAGTCTCCCATTTCACAGAGTCCCACAGTGTGAGAATAGTGTGGGATGTGGCTCGGTAGCTAGGGGTGCTAGAATGGGAAGGTAATTGGTGTGTATACAAGAGTTGGTCTCTAAGTGTAATTCCTTTTAAGCACATGTGTGCTCCTGAGTGTATTTTGGGGAGACCATCCATCTATGAGAGTTTGTGTCTTTACCTGCGCAAATGGGCGTGAGCGTGTGAGATAAATGACTCACCCACGGCTTTGCAGGTCTTAGAGGCGGGGTCCATCTCGTAGCCTTCGTAGCATTCACATTTATAATCTCCTTTGTAGTTGATGCAGATCTGGCTGCAGGCATCTGGGTTTTCACATTCGTCTATGTCTGTGAAGAAAAACATACAGCAAAAACATAAGGATTAAAACACGAGATCATTGTTTGCAAGAAGAGTAAGAAATACTGCAAGAAAAGCACATGTTCACTATCTAGCATGACTTTGATTCTTCAAATTGATTTTTTCTGGCAAAGAGCTTCAACAGACAGGATTAGATCTTGGTTTGAGAAATGTGAATGCTATCATTTGTTAAGTTATTATGAGATCAGTAATGAGAACATTGTTGCTTTTAAGACATTTTTTTGACAGATGCAGTCAAGTCTTGTGCTTTACTGGACTCGACTCTTTCTTAACCTTCCACAGAATATTTCAAACTGTCCAGAGAGACTCGGTCAGTACATGAAAGCACCTTAAACTAAATAAAACCATAAAGAATAAGTCCAAAGATTTTGGGAACTGCATGTTTGTCAGCTACCCACCGCCTCATGAAAAGATCAATATCACTGATCTCACTGAGATCAAGATTTGGGATGTGTTTAGTCTAGCTTAGCACCAAGACGTGAAGCACAGGAAATGGCTTGCCTGTCTCTGCCCAAAGTAAAACAAATCATTTTTCAAGCAACTTTAAAGATGTCTTTCTTTTTCTTTGTATCTTTTAAATTTAATTTGTTGAGGAGAAGAAAGGCAAAAATATGGCATTGTAATTTCACAGACATTGTTTTGAGTGATTTGGATTCAATTCCTCTTATTTCATTCCATTGATAAGAAATTACTGTGATGTCCCAAAGTCTCAAATGCACCATCTTTGAGGTGTGTGTGCAGCAGTTTGTTTATTTTCAGGGATCCAACATGTTGGACTTGACTAGTCTGTATCAAAAGAAACTCGACATCTCCGGCAGTAGCTGAATGGTTAGTGAGCATTGGAAATATATATCCTCTAGTCAAACTAGATTAAGAAAGATGGACTTTAAGACGAATAAAACCATAACACTGTCATCATGGATGTCGTGTTCTAAAAAAAAATATACCATAGAAAGCTAAATAAAATGTTTTCTCTTTCTTACAAAGATCTGGCAACCAAACTAAACTAAACTAAACCTAGTGTTTGTTTGTCAAGCTCTCCAACTTACTACTGCTCTCGAATTCCACCATGGTCTTACATTATATTCTGTCAATCAAATTCTGTGTATTTAATAAAAGGGAATTCAAAAGTAAAAATGTTCATATAAATCACATTCTTACTAGTTTGCTCCCCAGACTTTGTTCTTCACTGGACACAAATTGATGAAACTGACTTTATGTATTTAATATAAAACAAGCACATTTTACAATACTGTTTTTCAAAATGCTCTTTTTACCAGAACCTTTTTAAATATTTGGTTTTGTGATCATATTACTCTCATGGAGCACCCGTGGTCTGTTTTCTAGAGCAGACCAGGGAAGACAGGGTTTGACTGAACAATAGACATGGTCTTCTGCATTAAAGCTGTAGTTTAACTCCTTTTCCTTTACCGCCACAAGTCTTTTTGTCCAGGAGTTTGTACCCAGAGGGACAGTCACACTCATAGCCAATTCTCTGGTCCCTGCAGATGTGGGAGCAGCCGCCATTGTTGTCTGCGCACTCATTCATGCCTGCAAAGAGAGAGAGAGAGGGGCAGCAGGGAGGAAGGACAGAATGGGACAAGCACAAGAAAAAACTTCAGAAGGCTTTTGGACAAAAACACTTTGGTTGCGGAGTTGGACAGGAAGACAAAGCATCCAAAGTTTGTGCGTGTGTGCAGTTTTATTCATCCTGCCAGTTAAGATAATTTCGTCCTGTCAAGCGTGTGTCTGTGTACACATCAAATTTCCATTCAAAGGCAAGGAACATTGAGCTTGAAAGCAGTGTGTTAAAAGAGACGTGTATATGTGTGTGTACGGTATGTTCATGGCCCTGTCCGTGTGTTCATGGCCTACGGGCACAGTCTCAGCCAAATGCACCTGGAAGCGATCCATTCCCCAACAGGGAGCTCGGCCACGTGTATCAGGTGCCACTCCACTATGATGCCCATTGTTACACATGGTGTCCTTGATCCTCTCATCTCACTCTCTATTTTTCTTTTTTTGTTTTTAGCAGAACAGATTGGACTCTGTTTCAGTCATGCTTCCTCTATGTCGCTTCCTTTTCGTATCTATTTCCGCACCTCCATTTATTCCTTTGTCTTTCAACTACTCTCCTGGGAGGAGAGAGGTTTTGCCGCATAAAGCTAAAGCTGGTCCTTCATTACCGGTTTACATTAAAGATTTAAGCTTCAAGGCTACAGGTTCTGCTGCGAGACAGTGGGAATATGAGAGAGAAAGAGAGAGAGAGAGAAACACTGAGGACAGATATTGAAAGAGACTGACAGAAAAAATGAAGTAGAGACCTTGAAAGATTAATGAGATATTTCACCAAATGAAGGTTGTAATTTACAGAAGACAGATCAGATAGTGACACATCAGCTCAGTATAAACATATTAAAGTCAAAGAGAGTGAAAAAACCTTTAAGCTGAATCATTTTTATCTAGCAGAACAGCTACAGAACACACTACAGGCCAAAAGTATGTGGACATTCCTGATGACATTTGTATGCTTTTGTTTAACTCTTAAAGAATGGTCAAAATGGAAGAAGCCGATGTAGGAATATCCTCCTTTTAGTCCTTAATACTATGATACGAATTACCAAGACCAAGCTGGTCAATACAATGTCCTTGCCTGTTACACATATATGTCCTTTGAACTTTGTCTCCAGCTTTTCAAAAAAGAAATACATCCTAGTGCTACAGCATAAATGAAATTTTGGGGCAACAATTTTGGAGTGTTCGTTACCTTTAGTTACATTATAGATCTAATATGCCCACCTATTGAGCATACAGTAAAGTATAACCCTGAGGACTTTTTGACCACTAATACAGTGTTTCTTTCTATGAGCGGGGCATCGTTTAGTTTAGTAGTAACACTATAGCACTATATTGTACCACTTTAAGAGCAAGCACCCTGCTGTTATGTTGGAGGATGGCTTGCAGCCAAAGATCACGTTGCCGCTAACCTGGAGGGGAGAAGAAATGTGATGCACTGGTCTGACGACATATGCTGCCAATCCGTGTGGTAGAGGGTAAGGGACTTGAGCCCGAGCACGTTAAACCATCAAGTGCAACTGTGACTAAACACTTGGAAAAGCACTTTCAGAAGAAGGGTGAGTTAAAAGTCAAGCTAGCCAGTACAGGCGAGCTAACTCGAGGATGCACACACGATGTGTTTTAGTGAGTCAAACTGATTGCAAATAAATATTTTACCATTTTACATTACTTTGGCCTGAAGGCGGTTCAGGAACTTTTACATTCTATATGTTGAAGATAACGGCAGTTGTCAGGTACAGCTTTCTGCCTTGAGACACACTGAACATCATGTTTAACATTAATGATATGGTTACAGGGCAATCTCATTACAGTGTGTATCCGTCTGCCTCAGGATCAGAGCTCCCTGAAAGGGCAGAACACTCACATATCATTTTATGCCCATGTGACTGGCTTGAGAGTGCAATTTCCTTGAGTAATCTCAAAGAGTTCTGCTGGTACATGTACTTGAGTAACATTTCACCCACACAACACAAGTTACAGTACTTCAAATGCAATCAAATGAGCTACATTTGCTTGATAGATTTTATTAAAGGTATGTTTTTCTCAGCTGCCTCAACTGTAGCTGGATTGCTTGTGATGTGACATCTGTGACTGAAGCTTGCTAAGTGGTAATTATCTGTGGTGGGAGGATAACATGTGTGATTCCTTATGGGTAATGTAGTCAGGTCACGTTTTTCAGCCTAAGATCGCACTGGAGGGCAGAGTAGCTTGGGTCTTTGATCATAACAAGACAGTTGAGAGATGTCCTGATTTACCCTGCCTTGATCAAATAAAGCTCCCTTTACTGAGAGGAGTGACCACCCACATCAGAGGCAGTTGATGATGCCTGGGTAAGTGTGAGTGCATCAGTGCTTTTAAACCACTAGCATGTATGCACATCCATGTATGCCTGAGGTGGTGGGAGAACTAATGAGCGTGAAGAGAGACAGAGAGAAATGATCTTACCACACTCCTTCACGGGTTCATCAGACCAGTCCTTGCAGTCTTTGACATTGTCACACACCTTGCTGCTGTCAATACACTCCCCATTCTTGCAGCGGAACTTTCTTGGCCCATCACACTTTGTAACTGTGGTGAAGACACAACACATTACAATGTTAGGGATGGGGTTTTTCAGTAGAGTAGTTGTCTTCAAAATTCCTATGTAGTTGAACCAAATACATTTTCTGCAACACATCCAAAAGAAGTACTTTTTTAGTGTTTAGATTTTGGTAGATTCAGTGAATGTGTGTTGTGTGTG
>OMLP01014860.1:0-12599 GCA_900302685.1 Spondyliosoma cantharus | reverse complement strand
GGGTGTGTGTGTGTGTGTGTGTGTGTGTGTGTGTGTGTGTGTGTGTGTGTGTGTGTGTGTGTGTGTGTGTGTGTGTGTGTATGTGTGCGTGTGTGATAAAATGCTGGCAGCTAAGGTTTCTGTGGACCACATACTTTCACCCTTAAACGTACCATATTGACATTTCAATAATATGTGTCACATCGTGTTCACAATATATGTTCATGATCAAAGTTTCATATCAGGAGCTGGAAGGTGAAAAGGCTGCCAAGCCAGTGACAACAGTTTGCAACTGTGTTTTAACATGTGTGAAGCCACTTGATATCTTTAAGGAGGTGTTGCTTGGTGTGCGTGGCAAAAACACCCTAATATTTTTGATGAGAAGCTGGGACATTTCCAGCTGTGTTTGTAGCCACCACAAAAGGCATTTTTAGTCAAAACCTGATCTTTTCCGCACCAAGTGGTTTTTCTGACTAAACCTGACCAGACTATAAACACACGGTGTCACACCATAAAATACAAAACTGAGCCTAAAGATATGAAAAATGTCAACATCTCAGTGGTTGGCAGAAACTTACTATACATTACCAAAACTTATCCTGGTGATTGAGGTTGTTGTGTCCCTTTACAAGCAATATTGTAAAAGTCAGATTTGGTTTCTGCAGATAGTCAGTAAGTTCACAGTTTTGGCTCTCAGTAAGAGCTCTCAGGCACCGCTTAATAAATAAATGAATTATTCATAGCAAAGAACTTAAGACAAATCTGTATGTGGTTAGATGTAAGGTTAGAGATGCTTTGTTGAGATTTTAATTGGTGAAGCTAACTGAGGATAATGCACCCACAGATGAGAAATGATATCAAGTATTCAAAATTTTTCAAAATCGACTGTTTATTGAGGGCAGAGTTTGCCTTTTAATTAACCTTGGATTTAAAATAGTGATTCAGCACAGGATTGATTTACAAAGAATGTGATGGTGATATGTAAGATTTGCAAGTATTTCTTGAGATTTGACCTTTCCTTAGCAATAATTAAAAACACTTGCAAGCTCTTAAAAAATAATGGATAAAATGGCTGTTTTCATGATTGTAACCTCACAAATGCAGTAAGAAACTGCTAATTTACAACATTTATGAATTAATTGTCATTGTATGTGAAGTATGTTTCATGTCAGCCACTGTTTGCACAGAAAAAAACTACACAGTATAACACCTTCTCACAAAAAAATTCATTAAGATGTACATGCATGCCTGTCGTGCACTGTTCCCTTTGTGGGAACTGTGAAGTGTAAAATAATCAATTCAGGTTCACAGCTGCACTTCAAAACATTGACTTCAGGATAAAGTTTGCTGCCATGCAGTGTCTGAGGATGACCTTGAGATGTTCTCAGTGCCACACTGTGTAAACTGGTGGTTTAGTGACATCACTTTAACTTTAACTAACAAACATCGCTCTGACTTGTTTGCAAGTGATGTGCTCAATCACATTTCACTGCCAAGCCATTAGTGTCCAAACACGTACTGAGACTCTTTAAATAATTTGACATTGTGGTCTCTTATCCCCCTGTTCCTCTTTGTCTTTGTTGCTTAAGCAGTGCAAAAGTAACTTCCATGGTGCTGATTCAACTGGTGCAGCCAACTGCAGCCATCTATGCTCCTTTGTAGTACATCCCTGTGAACCTTGCTAGTAACGTTGTAGTTGGATAGACTTTTTAAGGTGGATCAAATGCATGAAGCTGATGAATTGAACTGCCAGTAGAGAATGAAATATGGATACCAACCCACATTTGAGTTCTTCCATTATGTAAGGGAAAATGGATATGATGCAGGTGTGCAGGAAGTTGTTTGCATGTCATCTGACACTTACCGTTGACACAGCCCGCTTCATCGCTGTAGTCTGGACAGTCATGAACTTTATTACACTGTTTGGTGCCGTGGATGCAGGATCCATCACCACACTGGAACTCATCAGGTCGACATGTGAGCAGAGCTGGGACACACAAACCAAAGACATATTGTAGATTAGCCTTATCTGACCTGTTGCATTATCATTAAAGTAAAAATATAATCTACCAGTATCATTAAACAAAGCTAGTGGCTCATAACTCATGATAAAACATTGTAAAAAATACACAAATCACTGATCGAGATGAAAACACATTTAGCCCTCTACAAAGGTGAAGACAACACGCACGCACGCACGCGCGCGCACGCACTCACACACGCACTCACACATATATATATATATATATATAAAACACGTATAGGCCTTCACAACATTCAGCTCATCATTTCTCAGCCTCACATGTATCTATGATGATGTGTATGTGTGTGTTCGGTTTGTGTTTTGCTTCTTTCATCAGGCCAACTTGGAGTGCATTCCAATCCAACAGTGATCAGTCATACACAACTCTTACCTGCACAGAAAAAAGCCCCAGTGGAAATGAAAACCAGGCAGGTATTCATTCACTGTCTGAGGAAATCCCACATCTTGTGACCTATTGAGTATGTGTGTATGTGCAAGTGCGTACGAGCATTTGCTTGTGCTCGCTCAAACAGCGGAGGGCAGGTTTATTTAACTCATTCGTCTTTTTAACTGGCTGTTTAATTATTCATGTGTTGTGTTTTGGACTGGCTCTGCCATGGGAACGGAGGCAGACATGATCAATGGCTGTGGGGGCTACAAAAAAGTGCAGCACACAATCAGGGTATTGGGAAATATGAAACAAAACCACCACACACTGTTTCACACCAAGTGAACACAAATCCACAAATTTCCCATGAGTGAGAAGACTCATGCACTACAGACACATCAAATGCATATATGCAGCAGGGTGGTGCACATTTTCCATAACCACACAGGGAAGCTGACTCAAGACTTCTAAAGCTTAAACTAAAAATAAAGATAATGTCATATTAATGCTAAAATCAGCAACGTGCAGAAGACATAATCCTGTGCCATCACAAAATGTGCTGATTCTTTCAGCCAAATGATTGGTAGCCGAGTTCAGCTAATTATGATAAATCCCCAGGATGGATAGGAATAATAACGGATCGCCATCTGCAGAAAAGCTGGCAGGTGAGAAAGGAGAGAGCCAACTACAGATAGAATTTGACCATTCCTCATTTACATTAACCTCCTGTCACCCTGCTCACAGCCGCTTGTCTCAGTATGTCTGTGAAATAATGCAAGATTATTGAGACAGATGTTTCGAAAAAGATGGCAGATAATAACCAGGGGATGGGTTGGCAGGAACAGGAGGGGGAGGAGAGAACAAACTGGAGATATGCAATGATTCTCACATTTCCAATTTACGTTGAAATGTTGCACCTCCCTCAGCAGAGCCCTGCCAGCTCATTTACATTACACAGACATCTAAAACTATTACATCTTGTTTAACACAAACCTCCGACCGCCCACTTCTATTCACAATGTGATGAGCATGCACACAGACCCGATGAAACACGTATACTACACACAGCTCCTGTCTCATCATATCTGAAATAGCAAAGATGGTTATTGAGATGGATGATTCCACTGCCACAGGTGAACCAGACACGCTGCTTCACTTGCTGTCACTCTGTGAGAAGACTCTGTCATCGATGTTAAATCATGTTACTGGGTTGGTTTTTGTTTATGCAGACCTACAGTGTATATTGCATTTATGTCATTATTCCCGAATAGAAGGCTTAATCATAGACCTGGAAAGACTGACCTGGAAATTTAAATTATATTTTATTTGAGCAAGCTAGTTAGGAAACTGGTTGCTGCTTTTAATTAATGATAAGTTTAATATACCTAAAACTACAATGTAAAATTGCTTCCCTTGAACAAAAATCCTAGGAGGGCCAGTTACTTCAGGAAGCCACTTAATTTTCATCTACCAATCTCACATATCTAAGTATCAAAGTATGACTATAGAGCTAATGAGCAGGATAGCTTACCATTATAACTATAAACTATTAACTATAAATTACTTATTTGAGCTAATGGTAGGTAGTAAAACAAAACTGGAAGACCAAAAATATGTTATATTTTTCTGATAAACATTTTGCTTTCATCCATCTAGAATAGATGAAGCTGCAGACGGAATAAAGGTTGAATTACCACATAGTGTTAAATGTACGATTGCTGCCCAAAATATTATGACCAAGATGCTAATTTGCATAGTGTTTCAACCTTGTTGTCATATGGTATTCACATCAAAACCTATCCTGTCATGCAATACATAAACAGCAACATCAATGACCTGTATTAGTATACAATATGTGCAATGGTCTGTACATTGTAACAACAGGTTTTGCTGCTATATGTCTGGTTATTCACTTTCAGACTGATTCTGTCAGACTGGAGTGATTTTTATGTTCTGTAACAACCCTCTATGTTTGTATTTGTGCATGTGCATGGGTGTGGTCTGCAAGTATACGTCTATCTGTTGTCTTGTGAAAGTGCGTGTGTGTGTGTATGTGTGCCTGTGTCTGTCTGTAGCAGCCCAGTGTGCTTGTTTCATGTCGTATGTGCGAAACTGCTGTCATCTCTCAGAGTGGTGTGTGGGTGTGTGAAGAGGAGACCAGATGGGGGTCTTGCTTGATGACGGACCTTCACCTCCTACACATGCACACACGGACGAGCAAACACACACACACACACACGCCAAACACACACGGTGAAACACACTTCAGAGTTTCTCCTTCTGCTCCAACCGATCACATGGTTGCATGGCAACCTACTCAAGGATCATCATTATAAAGTTAGCATTGATCTTTCTTCAATCAATTTTGGCAGCACAACAAGATTTGTCATGTAGTCTTTGTTAACAATACACGACATGTCAGCCTTTGAAGAATATTCCTTCAGTAGTGGTGAGTCACACACACAACGCAACATGCTTTACTGTTGGTATCCGTTTAGTGCATTCATTAAAGGCTACAGCTGGTGGTAACATTTAAAATCATTATGAGATTCAGTAATAAAACAAAAAAAATTTACCCCCACAGAAGTCTGTTGTGTGGCAAACCACAGATTAATTACATAGAAGAACCATGACACTGCAAATTGGATAAGGACAAGGTCAAAATCCTACTTTCTCATGCTCTTCTTCCATTATATTCCACTTTTTCCCACGTGATGTGATTTCTGCGGTTTCTGCATGATGACTTTGCCTGTAAACCCGCTAGACCAACTTATAATGTGCCTTTCCTCCGTCACTGAGAGTTACAGGTCTGCGTCTGTTTGAACATGGCAGGGAGTGTAGTTATACTACACTCAAACTTACAGGGCTGGTCAGTGGCCACACGTGTGTTAACTGTCTGAGGGCCAGGCAACACTTTTGCTTTAACTGTCAGTGAACTTCTCCGTGTGGGGAGGGGAGGGCATCAGCACTGCAAACTATGTAAATGCCTTTATTGACGGCTGAGTGAGAGTGTCCATTTTAAAAACCCTGAAGAAAAAAAGTTGGACCTGGACTTTAGAACAACAGCATGTTCCTTTAAAAGTCTATAGAATTACACACACATTTAAGCACTTGCTTGTCTGTATAAATGCATTTTATTCACAGTTGACTTACGACAATTGGCTTCATCCGATTTATCCTTGCAGTCTGCGTCTCCATCACACTTCCAGTTCATGTGGACACACTCCCCGCTCCCACACTGGAACTCGCCCACCGGGCAACGAGGTTTCTGGGGCTCCGTCCTCCGGCTGCAGCGCTCCATGGACTCGTCTGACTTGTCCTTGCAGTCCGGGTCGCCATCGCAACTCCATAGGGCGGGGATGCACTCGGAGTCATTGCAGCGGAACTCGTGCTGGCCGCAGGTGGGAGCCGAGCACTTCTCCTCGTCGCTGGCGTCTCCGCAGTCGTCGTCGCCATCACAGACGAAGATTGGCGCCACACACTTCCCGTTACGGCACTGGAAATCTTTGGAGGGGCAAGCCTTAGCATCTATGTGACAAAGGGACAGGTGGGAAGAGGAAGTTAACATTTTGAGATTTTTTGATTCTATTATCATTTATCAGTTAGATGCAATCTACCATAAATCTCATGATCATCATTACAGTAGGTCTCTAGAGAGAAATCAACAGACTAAAGCTGTCGAATAAAGCATGCAGCAACTTGAACTCCTTCTGAAAGCAGATGGCGCACACAGAACTAAATGGGAGAAAAAATGTGTTAGAGGTCAGATATAGTTAACTTATCACTGCATATATTCAAACTCCTTGGGGGAGTGTGAATATATGCAGAAATACGTCTTTCCCTCCTTCTTCGGCGATGGAACGAAAAGACCGTGTTGGTGCTAAAATTTGGAGTTAATGAGCAAAGGGCAATTCCAAATCTTCCTCCTTTGCTCTTGGGCTTCTGGTGTCTGGTGAGAGTAAAAGAAAAGGTTTGATCCAAAGTCACAGAGGTGACTTTGCACTGTGATGAGGAGCAGTTACCGTTAAAGTGAAAAAGGGATAAAGATCCAAGGAGTAAAACCTGAAAAATTCGCCTCACGGGAAAAGCAAATATTATTCATTATTCAGTATAAGTAAACACGGTCTTAACTGCAATCACAAAGTCTCAGCCTTTGAATCAATAAAAGCAACCATTATTACAGCAAAACAGGCTAGAGAAACGTGACAGCGTACCATATGAAGCACAAGGTCGAGAGCATATGTGCAGCAGCAGTCCAGCATGTGAGAACAGGTGTATAATGAGCAGAGTGGGGGCACAGCTGCAGGTGTCTGCCGCAGTGCAGAACCCCCCTCCACGAGTATTTGTGTGTTTGTGTACAGAAATACCCGAGGAGAGATGTGTATATTCATGTGTGTGATTGCATGAGTAGGTGTTTATTTCATCACCTACAGTACCGCAAGATTTCTGACAGCTCATCACAAAAACTATGAATAATATCTAAACTTGAATCTATAAATCTGTGAGGGTCTATCTATGTGCTTTTATGTTCTACTGCCAGACTGTGTGTTTCCTCTTTGCCATATTTAAGCAGTGACATTATCTAATTCCAGCCAGGTTGGACAAATCAATTCGAATCATGTATTCTGATTTTAAATAAAACATTTGTCCTTTGATGTAACACTCCTCTTTGGGCGACCGACATAACAGCTTCACTCCCTCTCTCTTTTCTAGCTGCCCACACAGTGCGCCAAAGGGACTCATTATGATAATAGGCTATTGGATTCCCTGCTAGCTATTACTGCTAGCATGCTAATCATCCCCACTCAGATCTAAGTAATTTAATTAACATAAGCACATAAACAACTTCAGCAGCATCCCGACAGAAGCTTAGGTGGTTTGGGGGTCACATGAGGTGTGGGCAAAGTTATAAAGTGATTATTTTAATACTTTCTCTCTGCAAACAGCTGGACGATTTTATGCTTCTAAAACAATAATAACCCTACTTGCTTTATTCCAGAGAGTGATAATATTTTGCTAGTCTGGCTAAAAACATTGGGTTTTTTTACACTTTAAATAGTTTTTCATCAAAGCAGAAAGCTTGGTCAGCCAGGTGTGTTGGCTATAAACAGCGAGGCCGGGATAAGAAGCTTGTTAGGATGGTTCCCAGCGGGATTCCGAGCTACAAAAAGATAGTTTGCTCTGAATAGCTCTGTTTCCACTAGAGGCAGGTGGTTTGTACTTGATCAAATTTGTGACTCATGGATAAAAACTACTTTGCCTCGAGTTTGAAATACACAGAAACACAGGCTGTACTGAACCCACTCTTCCACAACATAATACAAAAGTTACAAGTGTGGGATGGTGTAAATTCTTCATCTTTCTTTTCTTTAGGCTTTTCACTTTCCCTGAATCCCTACACATTTCAAATATGTCTTTTGTTTCTGTCACACCGGTAGGAGAACGCAGGAATGTAATTAATATGGAAATATTAAACAACAATATACAGTATATACATAGATCCCTAGAAATAGATTGGTGGTGATGGTTGATTGATTGATATGAAGCACCAATATACAGTACAGTATATAAATAGGTAGCCACAAATCATATTGGGGTGAGAAACTGCTTTTTAAATAGTTGTGAAACATTTTGTATCCATGTTTCTTTAATGTTGCAGAGTTTCTGATGGATCCCTGGCATTTTTCATTAACTGACCCAAAGCAGGTTTAGGGCAATTTATGACTTAAACCCAATCCTTAACTATGAGTAAACTACTATAAAGATTCAAGAGTTTCTACTTCTCATTTATTTTTTGAAACAAATGACACTTTTGCTACTGTCTGCGATCACTGATATTGTTGCTGATGAGTCTCCTAATATGATGACTGCATTTACAATAAACCCTACCGCTTTTTGATCATAACTCATAACTCCCTTTCAAATTCATCAGTTCTGCTTTCTGTGATCAATATTTTTTTGTCTGTTCCCTACTCCATGTTTCGTTGTTGACAATAAACCATGGCAATAAACATATATTCTAAACTAAAAGCCTTTCACTTCTTCTTTCCTCTGAAAGTTTTAGTTTTGTTTGTGTTGGAAGTAAGTATGATCATCCTGTTTTTTGCAATACAGGAATTTCGCTTTGACCTTTTAAGTCATCTGGAAGATTTCCTTAGAAATCAGACAGCTTGCATAAAAAAGTACTGTTCAGATGACATGACGATGACGCAATTTACCGTATTGACTCCAAATCACGGATTGGTGACTCTCTCAGATTTTAAACATCAATATACAGTATCTGTTATTTGCTGTTTTCCAGGCTGAAATTCTTGAGTCCACATAGCGCATTTCAGCTGCGTGTCACTTAAATCCTTTGATCCCATCAACTGGCCACGCCAAAGCTGACACACAAGGCTTTAGTCGATCAGTCAGTGAAGACGACCTCGTGGTTAACACAAGCTGAAGCGAATCCTCAGAAACTGAGACAGGGAAGATCGGAGAGGAGACAGGTGCTCAGAGGAGCACATGGGGTAGGTTGATCCACTGATAGATTTGGGAGGAGAAACAACCTTTTACCACCATAAGGGACCCATCAGTCAGAACAGCAGGCAGGCAGATTTAATATCAGATAATGGCAGAGAGGAAAGATGGCCAGATGTGACAGGTAAGAGATTAGATATGGTGGGTTTACAGCCAGCCAACTTTGTAATTGTAATCCATATGTTACAATGGAATTCAAGATAAAACGGTAACATTTTATGCAGACAGTTCTGTTGGGAAAACTATAAGTTATACTATATAGTTACTATAAGTATAAGCAATCATGTTGATTCAACTAGACAGGCAGCACCCATCCAAACACAGTTGCAGACCAAGTATAGCCCTACTGGCAATGGTACTCTTTAATGCAGTGCCCAATCCGGACAATCCGCCCTCCCACATCACAAAAACTGCTCTGGAATGGCCCCAGAAACTTCACAAAGAGCTCAAAGTGTTTATCTGGCCTCCAAACTCTCCAGATCTTAGTCCAATCCAGCATCTGTGGGTCTTCCCGGAACCAGTCCGATCCAAGGAGGTAAATGATGTTAAACTTCTACATAAGAAGTGAAAGAGATCAATTTCAGCTGTTGAAATGTTACAAATATGTTGTAAAACTTCTGCCGGCTGACAATCCAGTGAGACAAAACAGACAAAGTGTTACAGATGACTCAGTTGGTTTACTTTTTTAAGATGCTTCTCATGGATGCCCCATTCTAATTTTGACAAAATAAGCGCACGAAGAAAGCTTAAAAAGAGTTTAGAAGAATCAGATAGTGTTACAGAGCGGGGCTTCTGACTGTTAATTAAAATACATCCATCCAATGGATTATTCTACCAATTCCAATTTTAAATAGGTAATCAGTAATCTGTAACTGATTACATCTTGACAGCAACCTTCCCCACCTGCAGGTGATTGTGTTTAACTCGAGGTCGGCGTTTTCTATCCATCCATCCCCAGACCCTCCACTGGACAGCTAATAGATGTAGCAGGCAGATAGGGCACAACTCATTGACCTTGATCTGAAGGACAATTGAACTCCCTTCCAGCATGGACTAGTCTAAAGCAAGCAGCTATGCATACACACACAAACTCAAAACAGCACTCAGAGGCACTAGCACATTCGGGTACAGGTGGAAATTTAAAACCCAATATATTTGTACTTGCACTCAAACACGTCACATCATGTAGAGACACCAAAGCCACACACACACACACACACACACACACACACATGCGTGCACACACACACACACACACACACACACACATGCGCGCGCACACACACACACACACACACCAACCTTTCTCTACGAGTCACTGGGTTTAATGTTTCTGGAGCGTGGAATCCAATCACACTCTAGTCTAACATGTCAGCCACTGAGCCGTGGTGTGGGTGCGTGTCCACATGTGCACAAGCATACACACATTCTGCGCCCACATTCATGCGCTTGTCACTAACTTTAGTTCACCAGGTGTGCTAGCAGAAAAAAACAAGCTACAGATCACAGATCAACATTAACAACCAGAAATGGAACTGAAACAGTGCTGTATAAAATGCTGCATTTAACCTGAAACAGAAGCACGCTCGCTCTCTAATCATCTAAACATAGACACTAACACCTGAAGGCATTTTAGTCCAGAGTAGGCTTAATGGGCCATTCAGACAAGCGATACATTGATCTACTCTATGAAATATCAATGCCTTAGCGTTCACAGGACGGCATCAATAAAAAAATGGATCCGTGGTGAGTCAGGCATGCCTTGTACTGTCAGATACACGAGGGTAATTGCAAACAAATCGCCATTTGTATTCATGCGGATTGAACAGAGAAACAAATTTAAATTCCAAAAGGGGAGAAAAAAATTCTGTTCAATTATTCACTGTTCATTAAAATACCATCCCAAACGACAGCCAACACTACAGTGAATGTTTTTCATCTGCTACGCAGTGTGAGTGCCCGGTGCCTAAAACATTATTTTCACATGGAGCTGAGCAAGGCAGCATACTGAGGAGTTCCCAATAGTTGAGACTGGTGTTGTTGCATGACCCGTCACTTCTGTTCTCCACTGAAGACCTAACCAGATACAGCAGGATCCCCCTCACCAAAACAAAGGCAAAATGTCATGTACTATGGAAAAATAACGCCATCGATTTATAATCTGCTATTTTATCTGAAGAAGCTGAATGCCATTTTCAAATAAAATGCTCCTGCAATGGAGGAGCGATGGTGATGCATTTGTGCAAATAACTTTTTGACTTTTTTCAGTTTGGAAGATGACAAATTGAACAGTGCACTGCAACGTCTTCTTCCAAACGGCAACCAAGCTCTTTGTCAGAGTCAAGGCTGACCTGCTTTACCACCAACAGCTTTTCAGGTAAAATCAGTGTGCAATCACTTGATAAAGAAAAAAAAAATACAGGGTGCCAATTTTAAATTGTATAAAAGTAACTTCACAATCACACATTATTTTCTTGCACTTCACAGCTGCATGGCACTCAGACACATCCTCATGTGTTGAAACTGTTTTTTTAGGCCTGTAAGTTAATGTAGTGTTCACTATGTATCAGGCACCATTAACCTTGATATCATTAAAACAGCAAACCGTCAGAGGAAGAAGAGTGCCAGAGGCGTTGGCATCCCTGCATCTATAAAAAGATGGTTGTGTGTTGCACAGGTTTAGAAATGTTAGACTGCCACTTAGTTGGGGATTAAACACTAAGAAGCTGTGTGGGAGAGAGAAGAGGAGGAGGAGGAGGAGGAGGAGGAGGACAAGAGGCAGGAGAGGCAGGAGAGGCAGGAGAGGCAGTTTTAGATCAGAGTTTTGATGCAACTCATTCTGCAGGAGTGAGTCTGCCCCAAGTGTGTGTCTGCATGTGTGTGTGTTAAGGCGTACCGAATATTTTGAAGCTCATTCACAACATTGACATTTGAATTTGAAAACCACATTTGAATGCTGTGCAGCTTTTTTATTGTGGTTGCTGCTATTCTGCATGTCAATACATTCTGTATATACCTGGTATTTCTGTATGGTTGCTGCCATTACACCCAAACATAATGTGATGGCAACAAAAGCTAAATGAGGTGAGGACATGGAAATGGACATTTGTTTGATTTATGGCCCCTATGAATATGAGCCACGTCAAAAACAAAGAGCTAAAACTAAAAAAAATTGCTCCGTTTCATGTGAATTTTTGAGTGTTTATTCAGGATTTATGTTGTTTTGCTGTTATTGTTTCCTTGGTTCTTATCCACATATCTACTTTCTGTGAAATAAGTACAATTTTAAGCTATTTCAGAGAATGTGGAGATGTTTGTTGAATGTATTATTGGAATGTGTGAATTCTTTGATTTAAGATTTCAGTGTTGACTGTGTAGGTTTGTTTTGTGTAGTCCAAACACTTCCAATTACTCTGCAAAAGTAATTGGAAGTGTTTGGATTACACAAAACAAACCCACAGGTTTGGTGACAAGGTGATGCTGTCATAAAATGTGACAAAAACATCCATTAGAAACCTAAATAAAAGCTTGAAAAGGAAAATGAAAAGACTTTCTGTGCAGCCATTCTGTGGGTGCGAAGAGAGATATAGACATCTTGACAAGCAGTCCCTCTCGGGGCTCTCAGAAAGTGTTTATTAGTGCTTTGGCTACATTAGACTTTTGAAGCAATGGTGCGGGAGAAAAGCA
>OMLP01014859.1:29202-52435 GCA_900302685.1 Spondyliosoma cantharus | reverse complement strand
AGAAATGGAAGTATCTATTTTAACTTATTATAATTACTATTATTATTATCATTATTATTTTTATTAGTATTATGATCATTGCCAGTTGACCCTCTCTGTAAACATGAATTGTTTCGGCTACAATAAAAAGCAGATTGTCTTAATGTTCACTACAAATTACAAGCCCATTCACCTCCTACTAAAAATAACACTTTTAGGGCTGATGTATTGTGTTTTCGGCCCTGAAGGGCTACCCAGAGAGAAAAGACACAATGCCTGAAGCATTAAGCCACAGCATCCACTGCTCATGGGGAGGAAGAGGATTAGGCGGTAATCCCCTCAGGGATCCTTCCATAATTAGGCTATATGGCATTAAAATGTTTACAGGAGAATAATGAAATTAAGGGCAAGTTACAAGGGATGAGTGGTGTGTATACGCTAAAGCTCGGAAAAAATCCGGCTGTTGGGGCTTTTCTTTTAATGAAAATGCAAATATTTGTCGAATGACAGGCCAATTTAATGAAGTGATGAAAAGTCTCATTTGGTTGTGGAGGGAGTTTGGGAGAAGTGCTGAGAAGATGGGCTTATTATTATCCACAATCCATCCGCTGGACTGTATGTCTGATGAGGCCGCGTGCTTTTATTTTGTACGTTATGGGACAAATACCAAGTGGAAGTGGGTTACTTGCACACCTGAGCACAATCATTCACTTGCAAACACGCACATGGTGACTTACAGCGCACACGTACACATGCACGGCTGCAGTCATTACAACCCGCTGCATGAGGAGGGCCGTGTTGCTCATTCGAGTTGCTGTACCGTAGCGGTGACCATTTTTTCCATTGATTTCAAAGCTTGCATTCATCTTTCGACATAAAACATTTACATGTAAAAGCCTGAAGAAATATATACTGCATTGCGTACTATTTAATGAGGCTGCAGCATACAAGGATTAATTCAAAATAAGCAGGAACATTTAAATATTTAACATAAATAAATCAGTTTTCGAGTGCCGTTTGTGTATTTTCTTTTTGATGTTCCACGTATTCTGTTTATAGCAGGAAAGGATTCTAGAACTTTGAATTTTAAATTAACACACACAAAAAAAGAACCTTGGGGAACTTGATCATGCAAAAAGAACAATAACATTCCGTCTTTCACAAATGTTCTGTTGGTTTTACCCTTTTATAAACACGAACCCATTCAAGGGAGCTGTATTGTGAATGGCGACTAAAATGGATACAGAAAGACTAAATTAAGGCAGAACAAAATGGTTGTGGCCGCTAAACCACACTTCGGGGCATATGTTAACACAGTCTCGGTATATGACAGCAGGACAGTCGAATCGACAGACTCCTCCTTGACACAAGAAATGCCTTGTGAGGCTCCTCTTCTTCCCTCTCACATGCTCATCTTCAGTTTCTATTTTATCTGATTTCAATTACAATATGTGCATGCAAAAAAGGCTCACTTAACGCCAGTGTGAGCGCAGACAGCATTTTCTATGTTTGTGGGGGAGCAAAACTAATCATAGGTTCAGTAACCACCACTGCCTGGGCTCTTGAGCGCAGGCGCCGCCCATTTGGCAGCAGCAGCAGCAGCAGCAGCAGGCACTGACCCAACGGCTGGCAGGAGGAGCACTGTTGTTGACAAGGACCTAGTCCCAGATCTCTCATTAAGGCTGTTCATGCCTGAGATTAGATACAGGCCAAACACAGACAGGGCATCCTGGTAAAAACATTACCCAAATGTTGTGAGTGAGGGAGCTCCCCTACTGGCAAAAATATGAACTCAATTTTGATTTAAAAATATCCATAAATCCCAGCTCGTATTCTTCAAAGTTGGGTTTTTACGGCAAACAAGCTCACACATCATTAACGTATCAGAAATAGTAAATCTCGGCATTTCGGTTTTGAACGCGGCCATTTATTAGTTCTCTTGGAAGAATACATTCCTATTGTATTTCAGCTCCAGCCTTGCTCTTTTGATTGGCCAGTGCAGGGTTCATCTGACAGACATGGAGTGTTTGGCTGCCTGCTGGCTCTGGGACAAAGAGGAGGGGTTAGCCGCCTCCTCTGAGATTCATCTGTGGGATCTCCGAGAGGATTTCACTACTCAGCAGTGCCCTGGTTCAGCCTGAGCCACATATACTAAGCCAGGATAACTAGATAATGTATACGGGGCTATGAACCTCATGCCGTTGTTTAAGTGTGTGGGAATCTAGAGTCGTAGGGCATCTTTTCAAACACGATACCTGGAATTCCTCCGTTAGCTACACGCATTCATATTTGTTAGTGTTAATGTGGGTTTGAGAGGCAGACCAGATTTAGTGAAGACATTTTGGCAACAACACAGATGTCAACAAACACAATTAAAAAGCACCGAACTCCTTAACTCACAGGACCACAGCATTAGATTATCATTGAAAATCCCTTCCAAAAATAGAACACCCTTTTCTTTTCTCCTGTTGTGTTATTTTTGCAGACGATCAAGCAAGTACTCAGGAACATCTCTAAGATTATACATCATTTACACACTATTTTTAATGCACAACATGTCAGCCTAAGAGCTCACGATCCATGTACAGTATTGGAGCAGTGAGTGTTCCTTAAAAGTCTAGAATAAATTGCATTTCGAGGTTGTGTGTCTTTTGTATCATGGTATTTATCTGAGTGAAACAGGATACGCGGGCGGGACTTAACGTTGGGAGGAATTTGATTTGAGTTTGATTTGAAAGTGGGCGTTTCATAACAAACACGGAGAAGACACACCAACATGAATGAATCTCGGATCAAGCCTGTGAACGCACATGTAGTAGTTTTGTTTTACAGAATGTATCATGATTGGATTTTGATACAAGAATACAAAGACATGGATTTTCATTTGGCATATGTAGTCAAATAGAGTCTCAATATGACTGGAGAAGTGTGGTTAAAAAGGCATTTTCACTTCATTTCAACTTTAAATTGTCCAAACAAGCCGCTAAGCCAAAGTAAAACAACACGGCCGAGACTTTTCACCATTAGAGGAGAAACTTTCACACTGCTTTATTATCCTTTTCACAGAAATACAAGTGGTGATGGCTGCCAGTGCTGACGATTAGTTTTATTCTACATAAAAGCCTGCATGATATAAACAAACCACTGACAGACTCTGCCTATTTAAATGATTTGCACGAGGTGTGAGGTGAAGATTGGGCTTTATTGACGAGTACGTGGAGCAGCATTCTTGATCTGCACTCAAAACTCAAGTGAACTCTGGATAACTTACCTTTTAAAGCCGTGGCAGTTACTTGAAATGCTGCTACGAGGGCTGGCTTGATTGTTTGGCTCACACACACACACACACACACTCGCACACACACACACACAGTGTGGTGCCGGTTATATTATACAACCGTTGGGCAACCAGCGCCTCGGCAGCAGGTTGCACTATTTGACTGAATTACGTCAGACAAAGTATTAAAGCTGGGTTAAGAATTTTTTTTTTAATCACATGGGTAAAATAAATCAAAGATTAAGATTTAATTTAGCATTTTTCTTTGCTCAGCTGTAAAGGGCCACTTAATCTCTTAATGATTGTTCACTGTAGAGAGAATAGGGGTTAGTTTGACTGCAGGATAATTAAGTTGTTGTGTGCTCTCCCTTATTAACTCCCACCCACACAGTTAATACACTTTATATGCATTTTTCTTGGCAAGGTTCAGTTCACATTTTTTTTCATTTGGAATGAGGAAAGATAATTAGTGTAATTTCATATTTCCTATGGAATTAATCATATTTCCTGGAAAAATATATTTCTACAGCACTGATTAAAAAAAAAAACAATATCTAACTATCAAATCATTTGTCAGACACATAGAAACGTTTGATTATGTGTGTGTTATTTTTATTCAGGGTTTAGTTTTCAGAGATTTTTTACACAGGATGTTTAGTAAGAGAAATAACTGTTATCAGATATCTTAGCTCAGATTTGTTGACACTTTACAATGGCCTTATTAAAGTCTAATGACGGATATATCTGCCATAGGACAGCAGAATGTCCATTAAATAATAGTATTTAAACAAGCTGAAGTTGAATTTAATAACATGAACTAAACACGATGTTCAGTCTCAGGTTATACAAACAGACTTTGAGGGTAGATTATTAAATCAGATGACAGGTTAAATAAGGCCGTCGTGAAGTTCATGTGGTTCTTATCAACTTGAATCAGTGATTGCTCGAGGAATTCTGAATATGAGTTGTGGCATATCTGGACTGATCATCGTTCCGGTGTTAGTTTAACTTTAGAAGACTTGCCTCTGGAGATAAACACGCGCGGAAGGAACTTTGCTGACAAGATCCAAAACAAAACAGAGAAGGACACTTATCAGACCAAAACACTGTGTAGCTGTCAAACATAAGGAAAGCTGGTCAGATTAGAACGCAAAGTCTTTGAATTCAGAGCTTCAAATAGATTTGAATACTAATTAATACTAATGCTAAACATCTCAAAGTCTACCCTTTCAGCATTTCTGTTTCCAATGCAGCATAATGAACATTAAAAGCCACTGCATTGATCCAAACAGTTAATCTGATGCACTGGTATTAGTCATGCACACTGTAACTACACCAGCTATTAGCAAGCACACGGATAAAAGACACGCACTGATGCTCCAGCAGAAGTGATGTTGACTTGGGGTTAATGGAGGTGCCGGTGTGCTGACTTACCACCCAGGTTGTCCATCTCCTTCTCCTGCAGCAGACTGACGGCATCGTCGTCTCCGTCCAGCAGCAACTCTGTCTCGGGGTTCTGGCTGGCCACAATTTGGCTGCGGAAGACCTTCTTAGACTTGACCACTTTGTCCTCCTCTGTGCCTGTCAAAAGACATACGGGGGAAGAGAAACCACTAAAATATTGTACTCTGACCTCCCAAGCTCAGATTTATACATCACTACGTTTAAACAGACAGAAACAGCTGGCTACCGTCTAGTCCTTGGCATAGTCCTAACCTTTCCTGTTTTGAAACTAACTATTGTAGTTTCTGCTTATATATTTGTGGATACAGTATGAAAAGGTTCATTCAAGCTGTTGAATTCACTGCCTGAGAAAAAGCTGACTTTGAAAGAAAAGGCTATTTGATTTACAAAATAAAGTACATTTTAGGGATCGACCAAAATATTTACACAGGACCAAAAATCTATATTTGGAACCAATATACATTTGTAGTAAAAATTAAACTCTTTTGGTCAAAATTTAAAATTACCAGTGATGGAATGTAAGTAGGTAACATTTAGTGTACAGTACATGAAGTACAGTTTTAAATAACTTTACTTTAATTTAATACATTACTTTAGTATTTTCATGCTCTGCTCCTTTACACTTCCACTCTACTGCATTTTTAGAGGAAAACAGTGTACTTGTAACTTCACCATATTTATTTGGTAATTTTAGTTACTAGTTACTTTGCAGGTTTTAGATTATTCAGTGTTGATAGGCCATTGCTCGTGATGAGTAACCAATCAGATAGTGGTGGTGTGATTACAGACAGTAAGAAGCAACTGCATCAGAGCCAAAACTGCATATTTTTGTTTTATCAGCAACACGATGACTGGAAAAATGCTGAGTAGCTGATCGGATAATCTGTCTATCCGTACTAGATTTTAGCAATACATTTAGCATATAATAGACTATCATATACACACTCACACAAAGACTGATGATTTATACAGATTCAAATTTGAACAGTAGGGGAAAAAAAAAATATTACTCATGTCACGCAGTAACACATTTACATATCATAACCTCAAAATAACGGACAAAACCAGTTATCATAACCACATTTCATATAACCAGAGTAAGAGCTTAACGTGTTTATTCTAATCGAGTCTGGGCGTGTCCAAGATCAAACAAAATAATCCGTTTTTATAGGCTATTAACATGTATAACATCTAGTAAAATACATAAAAAGAAACAAACCATGGAGAATCTCTGCAGGAAATACTCACTACATGCAGGATGAACCTGACATGAAATGCTCACTAATGTACTTGCCACAGCATATAAAAGAATGTCAGGGTACACATTTGTTCAGTGAATACATTTCGCATGGTTGAACATCAGAGTAGTTTCTGCATTTTTTTTTTTTTTTTAGACAAGGTCAACAATGAAACACTATCTTTATCTTGAAAGACCAGCAGCTGAGTAGGGGGATACATCTCGAGCTCATAGTCGATTAGAGATATCATTTGCAGCTTTTGGAGGCTTGACAAGAGTGAGACTGAACAGACAGCACAATTAGGAGGGCTGCTTACACCAGGGTTTCATCATATGGCTATAGTGGAGCACACTCATTGAACAAGATCTGTTCATACATCCTGCAAAACAAAGAGGTCTCACGACACATTTATCATCTTAAATCAGCCCATCTCCAACATGTGCCTGCCACACGGCTGTTCAGAACGCTTATGTGAATTTGTCTTTCTGAAGTCCGATGTAGGAAAAACTTGCGCGTGTGAAAGGAAGAACACATATCAAGTAATTGGAGGTGGCTGACACCCGCCTGACATGTTTCCTTTCAGCACGGTTCTTAATTCGCCTCTCCCTACCCTGAGGAACATGTACCTTGTCTTGAAGAGGTCACATTTGACTGTTGTCAACACTGCTACTGAGAAAAAAGTCTGCTTCCTGCTCTGTCTCATATCTGGTGTGCTTTCATCCGAGGGAGGGAAGAAGTCTGCGCCTTTCGGAAATGAATTCTGTGTAATGTTAAAGGCAAAAGCCAGCCAGCGGTCAGAGATCAAAGCAGAATGAGTGAAACTTAAAACTGTAATTCTGTAAACCATCATTATGCTGCAAGTAAATGAGGGAACAGTCAGCAGACAGGCTGATGTTCTGATTGGCAAATCTGTAGAGGGTTGAGTAGACCAAATAAACCATACTGATTTCCACACGCGAATGAGCAACTTCAACTGTTGTGGGGGAGGGGGGGGTCAGCTTTACCCACAATGCAATTCTTACAGAAGTAGTAATATGGTTATAAATAACAAGAAATGAAGAGCTATGACATGAGGGAGAAAATGTGCTGACATGAAAAGTGATCGTCTCATGAGTGATAGCCAGTTCAGAGACATTCTCATATCAAAAGTGCGGCTGTGAAAGGGGTCGCCATTTGTCACTATCAAAGGATCTGCTGTGCAGTGGTGTCGAGGAGGACTCATTAGAAACATTTTCACGTGTTCAGCCTTGACCACTAAATGGTGAAACAAAGAGAAGACCCTTTGGATATCTGATATCACTCCCATTAATGAACTCAAATGAAGAATAACATGAGACAAGTGAAGGCTAGGGTAGATACTATTTGCCTATCCAATCAATGAAGGATTTAAACCAGTCCCTTAACAGAAAAAACAGCTGTCTAAGTTGTCTGTGCAAGCAGCTCAGTACAACTCATATTTATGTGTATGTTGGAGGTCGACTCTAGTGGCTGTAGTACTCATGAGGGAGCAAAGGAGGAATATGGGTGACACTGGGCGAAGGACTCACTGAGGAGGCCACCGTTTGTGTCTTGTGCGAAACCAAAAGTCATCGGTGAGGTCTTCAAATTACCTAATGTATTTAAATTAACTTTCACATTGCTACTGTTAAAAACCAAGTTTAGTTGCCTAAACCTAGCCAAGTACTTTAGTTGCCTAACCAAACTGCGACCATTTCTCAATGGTTGGTACTGTCCAAAAGTTAAATGTGGTAATTTGTGTCGTTTGGGGAAAGGTCCTAAATGTCCTCCCGGAGTTATTTGCAACTGACCTATTCAGTTTCTCAGGTAAGAGGATGTGTTGATTTAAATATTCTTTGTTCAGTTGAATTGATGGTGCAAGAAGCTTATTCAGAATGCAGCTGCGGTTATTGTTTGGATGTTACATACATTATCGATGGTTTACTGAACTGATCTTCAGAATAATCCTATGTTGGTCTAGTGTAACTGTACTTTCTTTAAATGTCAAAAAACTATCAAGAAATACAATTGCTAATATATACTTTAGTTCAAAGCTGTAAATTGAGTCAAATCTTCCCCTCAAATCCCATTAAATGCACATTTTTCAAAACAATATTCACTACTCAATAAAAGAAAAGAAATGCAGTATATTCCACATCACTCTAATGATTCTACACCAACTAGCATCTATCTAATTAACCTTACAAAGTGAGCAGTCCATCAAAAGCCACTTCCATTGACTTCTCAACGTCTCTGAAAAAAACAGCAGTTTCATTTCATGTCGGCTCTCAGGCCCTTCAGGAGCAGTGCCAGGAGAAGCCACCGATCACCAGTCTCACGGGTCCTCTTGTTCAATCACTGAGTTGAAACTGCTTCAGAGTGCACTAATTACACTCAGTAAAGTGCATTGCAGAGCTTTTGTTGAGGCTGATGAAGACCTGCCAGCTGTGACCGACGGAGGTCGTCTCTGAGCCCTCGTCACT
This sequence comes from Spondyliosoma cantharus, assembly GCA_900302685.1. Lineage (NCBI taxonomy): Eukaryota > Metazoa > Chordata > Actinopteri > Spariformes > Sparidae > Spondyliosoma > Spondyliosoma cantharus. The sequence continues at coordinate 43,997 of OMLP01014859.1, read as the reverse complement.
GGGGTTCAACAAGAATCCAAGGGTATCTACCGACAGCCTTGTTGCACAATTTTCACTCAGAATGTTAAAAAACACAATGTTGGATGACATTTTGGATTTCTTTAATAATGGAGTCTTCATCCTGGAGTTGGAGACAACTTCAGGATGGAAAAAAAAGTAATACGATCCATTTCATAGACACCATGACATGGCTTCTGAATTTCTTTACTCCGGTTGAAACAGGATTTGGAGCCAGGATATAACACAATGAGGGATGGTTGGTGAAAACTAATGTAAAATCAGTTTCGGAGAGAAAATGTATTTTGATGGGAGAACATGACAGTAACAGTGACCGTTTTCCAGAAAGTTAACGTGTATGAGCAGAAATATTTTGTGTTTCAGACAAAGAGATGAGGATTATTTCCTCAGAGCCACATAGTGATGAAATCAAGTAACTGTGTTCTTTTTGTGAACAAGCTAAAGCCCAATTCAAATAAACTTTATCATCTTAGATCCAGGCTCCCTGTTTGGAAATATTTCAGCGCTCAGTAGTCTTACTGTATGGAATAGATAAGAGTTGAAAGGCCGTTAAAAGACAGTTGAATTAACTATAATAATGTTGCCAGGGTTCCATGTTTCATATACTGTAACCCTGGAGAGTTTTGTGGTACTGGCCTTTCATTTTTATAGCCTCATAGAGCCGGCGAGCATGAGTTTTCCTAAGTCTCATATGTATTATACAGCCTGCCTCAAACACTTCACTGGCACTCCTCGAAAAGAAATCCTCAACATCATGTTTCACTTAAGGTTCAGCTAAAGTATAAGGGCACTTCTTTTCAAGAGGGAAAAAAGCTGATTTCACAAATACTGTGGGTAATTCAATATACAAGACTATAAATAAAACACAAAATACCCCAGGTTGCTCTTTTTGAGAAGTTTTCATGAAGCGGTTTGATGAGCAAAGCACGATCTGAAAAATGCTGGAAAAGGGCAAATGCAGGAATCACTGAATGTTTGTCAATTGATATGACAGGCAACATTTTGGACACAGCTAAAGACAAACAGCTATCTCGACCTCTTTCTAAACAAAGACTCGGAAAGAGAGCTCAAACTCCGGAGCTTTTGCAGAAATTACTCTGTTTTATGTCTCACTGTCAGATCTCTGGAGATAACGTGCAGTAGTACAAGTCTCGTTTCCACAGCTTATTTACTATCTTGTAATATACATCAGCTTTTTGTGGAGTCATTCCAATATCCATATAACGTGAGCTCTATAAAATGTTTTAAATATATCTCTTCCGTTTCCCAGCCTCTATCTGTTTCAGATCCTGCCCTCCTACGCACCCTCTCCACGGGCTCCACATTCCACATGGAGAGAAAAAGTCCAGTCCATGGGATTGCATTACCGCTAGGGCAATGCAATTCTGCCCTCTGTCTCTTCGCTTTTATTTACTCTGCACTGAAAGATGAAATGAGGGGGAACAAATGACAGCTTCGTACTTCCTGTGATGCAAGCCATCCGTTTTGCAGAGAATGTGTTTCGAGACTGCAAAAGTAAACATTATAACTTTGATGTAAGGGAGTTTACACGGTGCAGGCGCTTCCTCTTGGGGCGATCTTTATTCAATATCCTGGGATGTGCGGTGCGTGTCTACTGTGCTTCCAGAGGTTACAAACAACCTCATCTTCTCTGAATCATAACATAACAGGAAAGTCTCATAATCCCCACATCTGGACCTGAACGTTAGGTACTTAAGAGAAGTGTTTCTCAACGCATCACGTATTTACTGCAAGGCTGCATTAAAATGTTCGGATTTGCATGTTAGTGAATGCCCTAGCGCTATTTGTCACAATGTAATATCATTGATCATAAAGCTGGAGACGGTTAACATCACATCATGAGGCCGGTGCCTCTGCTGCAGTACAAGAGCTATAAAGATCTCCGCCCGGGGCAATCAGCTCGGAGAGGAGCGGCTCACCTGAAATGAGACAGCAAGGACACCCAGAGGTAAAACACCCCGTTAAACACTTGGATCAATATTAACGTGACTTCCATTTCATGCTTGCCCAATTCCAATCACCTAACAATATACTCTGATACTGGGCTGTGGCTGGCTGTAACAGGGCAGGTTATTACAGGCAGAGGGCAGAGACAGAATGTGCTGGCTAAGCTGTCAATGCTGCTAATAGACAACGAGGCAGAGTTTAACCTCCCATCACACACGTTCATGAATGTACACACTCCTGACACACACACACGCACACACGCGCACGCACACAGACACACACACACTGCACAAAAGTGATTACAAAGGTTACACTGATGCACGGATTTTGCCAATTTAAAAAGTTTGGCCTTGACGTTTGCACGCTCAAAGAATTTGAGTATGTTTCAACTTGGCGTATGATAATTCTGGCCAAAGCATTGAACTATGTCTTCCACAAGAAAGGGTTTGGATGTATTGTTATTGGCAGTTTTAGCCCAAAATATTAATATCAGCTTTCAAAAAAGCCATGAGCATTCAAAATAATTGGTCAAATAACATCTGTTGGAAACTACAAATAAAGAAAAATAATCCCACTTCTAAAAAAAAAAAGAAAAACATTTCTTACTAGGGAGAAATAAAAGACGATTACAAGATTCTTAGATGCTGTCAAATTCGACGCAGGCCACTCACTCACTGCGATGTTCTTGTGAAAAATAAACTCTCCTGCTCACTTTCATTTTCCCCAAGTGAGCTCATAAGACTGACGTTTACTGTGAGCACGACAGTGTTAAGTCTGCCCTCTTCAAACTCTAGATGGTGGCTGGTGGCGTATATTGTCATATCTCGCTGTCAAACCAGAAACTGTGTATTCAATTTGGACAACCTACTGGCTCCCTGATAGTCCCAGATTTTAAAGCTTTAATAATGACTCTCCAGGGCCAACTCAAACAAGCCTCTTTGTTTTTCTACACTGGTGCCTATGCAGCCGGCAACCCGCTAAAAAGTTCTATAGACTCCCTGTCAAATTTAGGAAACAAAGTCTGGATACTATGACTAATGGATATCCAACCTCTGAGCCTCCGCGCCAGGGTTATCTGCTAAAGACGGGTCCTATCTTTAATACCATGCTAATTAAAAGTGAATATTCATGATAAAAACACAAAAACACAAAGGTGTCATCGCACTTTTAAAACAAAAACTGTCACTGCCAAAAAAAATCGATTGAAGCTCTACTAAAGAACAAAAGATCCCTCTCATTTCAACTCAAAACAAAACCTGGCCTCCGCCGTGCAGCCACATCAAAGCCTGCTGGAAAGAGCCTGAAAGTGCAGCTCACCTCAAGGAGAGCAAGAAGGCCATCCGACCGCAGGCGATCCCTTTCACTTGACAAGTTTATACATTATTCCACTCATTAAAACCACCACATGCCAGCAGGGCTTCAACAACTCTTCAGTCAACCAGGCACTAACGTCAAAGAAGAGAGAGACAAAACAGATCAAAAAGCTCAAAAGCGTTATGTAGTGACCCGATGGACATAATGTGTATTAGTGGCATTGTTTTGAAGACATCTGGTACATATATTAATAAAGGAAGTGGTTCATTCATACACTGATTTGGGCAACTAGTAGATAAGTAGTAGTAGATAAAGAGGCCAATACTGATAAAGTTAGCAGAAAGAGCAACGGAAATGGAAGAAATAGCGTTTTCATATCAGTATAATCTTCTCTCCAGATTTTAAGAGTAAATCTATCCTTTGAGTCAAATACTTATCCTCCTTATACTTTAGACTTGGAATGCATCTCTAAAAACCTTGTTGCTTCCATGTTTCCAGATGATGTGATGGATGGTCACAATTTAGCCACAACAGCTGAATACACTAGCTTTATGTTGCACTATTCATCTACATACAGTAGCTCAGATGCTCCACTAGAAGTAGTGTATTTATGGATTTTGACATTTTTTAAAAATTAAATTAATTCTATTTATTTGTTTTGGTCCTGAAGTCGCAAAATGATAACAATAAATAAGCAAAAAATAAAAACAGATAAACAGTTTAACGTTCCTATTTGTAAGGTTGTTGATTTTTGACTCTCATTCCTGATTCGTCAAAAACTGACACTTTGGGTTGGTGGCCGACCTACAATCATCATGTTTAGGTGAGGTGAGTTTGCAGCATAGTGAAAACAGGGAATACTAGATTAGTATTTTGAGTTTTATATTGATGCTTTGTTTCACAGGTAGGCATTGTGGATGTAATATAAAACCATTTCTTTGCAGATGATACTGGTTTCATAGCCTTTTTTTTTTTAGAGATTATAAAAGCTTGGGCAATTTAAGTACACTGGTGTCATTTTAGACACTTAAATATTCTGCTTCCGTTACGTATTTTTGTCAGAAGTGTTTGATAAACACATGGGATCATTGCAAAAAAGGTGTGTATATTGGCCGGTATGCTGATATCAGAATTTTTTACTTCCTAATATCGGTAATGGCCCCAAAAATCCAGTAACGGTCGGGCTCTAGTACTAAAGAGTTGAAACATTTCTTTCCTTTAGTCCTCCCCACCGCAGTCTGTACACATCACCAAAGGCCCACAAATTAGTTTGTGGCTAAAAATAATGGAACCGCAACAAACTGTAAAGCAGACGGTGCCATTACTGCATGTGTGCCTCATATATGGACCACCTGCAGCCGAGGCAGCAGCTGGCATGTGTTTATCTCCAGTGCTGCCATGATCCTCATACAGCAGCCATGGCAGAGTTGAAAGCAGCCAGATGACATCCTGAACTCAGCCAACGGTTGGCTTCAGGAGGTCAGTGAACATGGTGATCATTATGCTTGTGTTGTTGTAACTCCACAGTCGTTTTTAAAGGCAATCCAGACCATAATGCATTGCCTGTTTTCTATTTTCTATAAAATAAAAAAGGCTCTTACTCCATTAATTTCAGAATCAATAGTTTCACCCTTGTGCCGTGAGCACATTTGCTCTGCTATTCAATTATAGGAGGGAGAGAAGGGCCAAGGGTGTTTAATAGTACTGAGCTGCCTTCCTTTAAAAGGCGGTGTTGCATGACATAAGGCAAAATTGACACAAGGTGGTGGGCAACAGTACAAGACTGCCCGGGTCAATAAGAAAAGTTTCAGGCAAAGACAAGAAACAATAAAGCGAGAGGTCCAATTTGTTCCTGAGTATGTGATGTGATGGAAATAAAAAAGTGCAGTAAAATGGATGTGTCATGTCCAATTCACAGGACTCATAAATACGTTTCCCATTAAAATGACACGCAAATTCTCCGCAGCAAGATGCTAAATGATGTGGACAAGCCTGAGCTAACTTTAGTGCCCTTTTAATGCTTTTTCTATTAAGCTTTAATGGCAACATTGATTCTACATTTTATATTTTAACCCCTCTAATTCTGATTAAAAAAACATTCTGATTGTACAAAGAAATGACAAACTCACCGTATTCCTGCAGCGACTTGCATGTGACATCTAAGTGGGTGGAGCCAAATGGGTTTCTGACAAATCTCCGCCTCCGCCGCAGGTCATCCTCCCAGTAGTCCAGACGCCAGAAGTCGTGCAAATGACTAGGAGAGAGACAAGAGGACAGGAGGGTTAGATAGAGCACACACCCCTCAGTGGTGGTCTGATTACAGCAGCCACTTCCTTATCAGGGGAAAACATCTTGAGGAGAAAAATCAGGCCACAGATAGTAGTTTTATTAGGCTGAGTAGTGGCATGCTCTGCAGAGCCCTGGTAATGTTTGCTCTGCTAAGGCCTATAGCATCAGAACAGCAGGGAGCAGCAGCAGCCGCTGCACACATAAATCACAGGCACTCCCATTAACAAATACAGCATCAAATTACAAGTATAAATGGCACAGCTTGCCTCCTTTTTTACAATGTTTTTTAACAAGTCTTGTAAATCAAAGGTAGGAACCTTAACGCAGACAGCGTGGGGTTTAATGATCGGGGTCTTGGGGCGGTTGAGGCATGAGCCTATAAAACAAGCCCCCACCCTGCATATGTGGAGCCATGATTAAAATAATGTGCTGAAATATTCATTGAAATGATTCCCAGAGCCCTGGAGCAGCCGACAGAAAATTGCATTTTTATTCATTATTAATAACAGCGAATTAGGGCCGTAAAAAAAAGAGAGAAAGAAGAAAACAGTTCCAGCATGTGGTAACCATCTTTGTAAATGATTATTCCAACATTAGCGAGGACCTGGGATAATTTTATTGCTTGCAGCTAATGCAAACCATTAAGCACCAGGACTAGCATTAGGTTACTAAGTGCTGCTTATTCCAACCTCGCACTAGCTGGAGCTATTTCAAAGCTTTCGTGTTTCCTTTAGATGGAAATGCAGCAAAAAATCTTACTTTAATTTACCCTTAACAGGAGAGGGCAACACATTAAAAACTGTGATGATTCAAATACTCGGTGTGCAATTGACAGTAAGGTAAGACGTGATTACATCAGCCTGGCATGAGGTTTGTTTTCATTTAATTTTCAGTCAAAAGTGAAGAAATATGGGATCACCGTTTCATTTTGTTTAACTTCAGCATCTACAGTATGTAGTTAAACTCTTACAGATAGCTATTTATTACACAAACATGAAGAACATCCTCTCCTGGAACAGGACTCTCTATGCTCTTATCCAAAATGTTGTCTTTACCTCCGTGTTGTAAAAAAGAAAAATACTAGAAAAAGCCACCCAAAGCTCCAAATGAAACCTTGGATCTTGTCCTGTGCGTCCAAATCCAAGTAGAGATTTTTCAATGCGTGAAGGATACAGTAAGGCCTTGGCAGGCAGCCGTCTTTTTGCATTGTATGGTTTCTGCCCCCTTCCCTGCCACAGAATTGAAGCAGTCTAAACAGATTAAAGTGTTACAGGGGATCACATCACAGAATACAGCCTGCGTGCTCCATGAATATAATATCTACAAATGTCAGAAATCAAGAGGCTCAGGAGACTTAGCTGGGCTCTGACAGCAACAAGAGCTCAGTTTCAGTTAAGTATCAATCAAAACTCAGAGAGAGAGAGTGTGTGTGTGTGTGTGTGTGTGTGTGTGTGTGTGTGTGTGCTCATTGTATGCACAAAGTATCATGAGGCGCTGTATGCAAAGCAAGACCGAACGCCTTGAGCTTGTCCCCTGTCAATCTCCCTCAAAGCTTAACTGAGGAAAAGAGAGATGTCAGCGGGTTGAAAGGAGAAACCTACGTAAATGATATTGTAAATGCAAGATTACACAGTGTGAAAAATGTAAATCCACTGTAGGCAACTGGGCGATTACTGCTGAAGATTATGTCCCCTAATTCTTAGTGCAAACAGACGGCAGATGCCAGTGGGGGATAAATCCGGCACTTTGAAGATTCCCTTATAACAGCATTAGCTGCATTTGATGCTTTTTATTTGGCCTGCTCTGAGTACAACTTAAGGTTAAGACAAAATATTCTCATTTGTCTTTCACAGCAATCACGGCTACAACATACCAAACCCTGAAGTAATAATGACTGATTATTATGAGCCGGGTGCGTCTCCTTTGTTCTATCCTGTGCAGATGGTTTCAGTTTGAATGCGGTATTCTGCTGTTTGAGTAGGACCTGTGATATTCTAGACCATGTGGTCAGTGCTAGACCGGATTTGCCTGTGCTAAAGTGCCGTGCTGAAGGAACCTCCTCTCTGAGGGTGGTCCAGAAAGTGCTCAGGAGGATCACAGGCCTGATGGAGATCTACAGCTGGCAGCTACTGAGCTCTCACACAAGGGATTTCCGAGGTGGCACTGAGCCACCAAACAGCACAGTCATATTTAAAAACATAGTGGGATATAAGGAATATTATCAAATGGTTTCAAGTGTCCCAGTGGGCTTCGGTTGGGTGTCTATGCACTAAACCAACCTCTCTCTCTTTTGTACAGGGTTGACTCAACACAAGTGTTTTTCAGTACGTGTGTGCACACACTCACATGCACACCTATACACAAATTTATACACTTGCACTCACACATATGCTAAAGCACAGACACCCTCATTATATTAATTTATTTTCATTAGTTGCCGTTCAATGTTTTGGCTCCTTTATGGTTCCTTTTTGATCCTATGGTTGCTTATTTGCTTCATTTTGTTCATGACACGACTTTTGTAGTTGTTTATATTGCATACTGAGTTTTATAAAAAGCCTATGTGGGCTTTCTTAATCTCAACTGTGTCAAAATCACTGCCGACTATATTATCTGTAGCCCTATTTATACGTGTAATGGGCGGGGCTTAAACCTTGAAATAGGCCGAACTAACCACAAGTGGTTATGGGCTGACCAAAAGTTGCTACATACATTATTGGCATTGAGCTTAAGTAAGGGAACTGTTTATAGATTTACAAAATGATTTACAGAACAAGCTTTTTGTAGACTACCACGTAAGGTATTTGCAGGCTTCTATCCCTATACGTTTCCATATAGCAGCTGAAAAAGAGTGTCCTATATGAAATGCACTAGATCCAGATTTTTATTAGGATCCGCAACAAATTGTACATATACATAGATACCAAGCACCTGAACTCTCCTGATTATTTTCATCAAGATCCATGCATATTCCCTGAAAAATGTATGAAAATGTTGAAAAAAGCATAATTACAACAAAAGAGGCACTTTTAAGACTGACTGTATTTTCGTTTTCGGCTCAAACTAATTTTCAATGGCCGTCGTCACGGCAGCCCAGACGTATTCGGGGATCGACGCGTCTGGGCTGCTGACGACGGCTAGCGTAACAAGCTACTGCTAAGGTGAGTCGTTCAAAAACTTTCTTTTTAGCAAACTCTGTGTACACAAACACTGTTCTCAATGCTCGTGTTGATGCTAGCGTAAAAGTGCCCCTTGCACTCCCATTGAAAATGAGTTTGAGCCGAAAAAGCGAGAGTTTCGCTTTAATACGTATCTGCACCAAAAGTTAATGCCGTCTATTGAAACCCACTGTCCATCTACGTTTCGTGGAAATCCTTTCCATACGTTTTGTATAATCCTGCCGACAAACCTACCAACCATCAAACAGACACGGGTGAAAACATAACCTCCTGGGCTGAGGTAATAAAACCATACTAAATAAACAAATACAATATTTTTCAAAATATATTTTATTGACTGAGAAAATCCCGGTAGTTATTCTGGCATTATGTTGGCTAACATGTCGGTGACATTCTTCATTCCTTAAACATGAAGGGAAACGATCGAGATAATCTACATACAAGTCCATGACGGGGCTAATTGTACTTGCACCTGCACACATTTGTGCCATTTAGTATACTGCAACAGAAAACAACCACGTCCAATCCCTCAAGACTGCAGATAAAAGACAATTCCTGTTTCAGAATCATTAATAGAAAGCCAGTTGCCTGTATCGTTTTTATAACAACAACAAATTGTCTATCCAACAGCATTCTTTATTAAGCTGCGTTGTCTCGAGACCTCCTTATTTTCCACATCAAATATGTCTGGCTTCATGACAACCATAAAGAATGGCTGTGAGCCGGCCTCCTAGAAGCTCGCGAAATTTATTAGTCCCGTCATCCATCAATCACCCAAATGGATTTCAAACCGCATTTTAAAAGCTAATTTTCCAGCACTGATAACCTACAGGAAACAGGAGCACCATTATTTACGGATGCTTTCAGACTTGCTAAGTGCAGTAGGATAAATGTGTTTGAGGAGGACTATTGTCTTTTCTCCCTCAAATAGGTATTTAAAGCACACCTCTCCTCAAGGAGCCGATGTTGTCTCTGAGTTGCCAGATCTAACAGCGCAGTCTACAGGGAATGTGTTTTGTTTGTAGAAGGAAAGGGAAAGTTGACAGGCATAATTCAAAATAAGATGGGGAGGAAAATAAAAGTAAAAGGATTGATAACAGTTTTATAGGTAACTATAACATCATTCCAGAAAAGAGAGACACTTTCGACAGCTGACAAGGGCTCATATTGGATTAGAGGGTGATATATTCTTAGTGCTACTGTTATATTAGTGGAGCAGAGACACTATTTAGTCTTCTCATATTTTATTTCAGAGTAGTATTGGTGGCTTGAGTAAAAGGGTAAACAAGAGCCATTGGTAGGAACAACCTGTGCTGTTTTCTAGATTAAAATGTGGTGGTTTGGCTTGAGGTCTGAATTGTATTGTTCTGTGGTGAAAAATAAATTCACATACAATTAAGATAAAAATCACTGAAATAAACAATTACACATTACACTGATTTGTTGTCTAAAGTAATAATTACCTTCATGTTTTTCAAGCCACTTTAACCAGAATGGTACACAGCTGCGATGCAGACAGAAGAGGATCTCATGGTTAAAGATTTCCTTTTTATTCTATTTATGCTCAGAGCAGAGGAGAGTTTTTTATGTGAAGCAGTCGAGAGGAAGGACAGGGACATGCTGATCCAATAAAACACCATTATACTCCTTTTAAAAGCTTCCATTGGTGACATGAGTAGGGGGGTAATTATAATAAATGCCAGTAATCAGTGACAATTCTATTCAAAGGCGCAGTGGCTGGTTTCTATCACACGCACTGGGACACTGAGCACACATCAATTTTTTCGAGTAACTATGAGGACAAGTGGTCTTTTCTTTCATTTTCAGTTGTCTGAACAGGCTCACTGACTATGAGTTACAAAGTCCATAAGGAATTACTCTGAGATGCACATGTCACTGACCCTTAAAATGAAATTAAACTTGATTATAAAATAAAATAAACAAAAGACATAGTTCACGGTTAACCTACTGAGAATGTACTTGCTGAATTATTGAGGAAATTTTAGGAAAAAGAAAAATCCACCGAGGGGTGTATGTGTGTCTGTGTGTTTAAATTCAGGTCAACTCTCACTAAATTCAGCACTCACTAGAGACTCTGTTTCTTAATTGTTTTCCCCCTCTGTTATATCGTTCATGTAGTAAATTAAGCTTCCCCTCCAGCTTCATTCAGCAGTTACCATTACATAACATAACACCCAACAATGGAGGTCACCTCCAGGTATCGCTGCTGCAGTCAGTTTGTTAAACGGGGAGTGAAGATAAATCCACTTTGTAATCCCAAAGTAATCTGAGCTCTCCCTCTTTTGAAAGAAATTACAAACTGTGCATTTAAAATCTTTTCAGATATACAGATTTGTCTGTGGCCATTTTGTCTCTTGCTTTATAATGCAGGCTGATTTATCTCGGATCAAACTGTAACATTAGGCAGTGCTGATCAAATACAAATTAAGAATCTGTTACTGCGGCCTAACGCTCGCCTTTTCAGTGTGGTGTTTAGCTATAATATGAAAATTCACTCACCAGGCCACTACATTGAAAACAGACACATGGAGGACAGAAAAGGCAGTAACATGCTTGTGAAGTCAAACACGCTGCCAAGAAAAAGAACAGAGAAGCTCAGAAGTGAGTGATGTTGATCTCTGCTCAGGATGCATTTTTATATCATCTTTACATAGAAAATGGTTGTTTGTTGCTCTATAAATGTTCAATATCTTATATATTTAACCTTTAATCGAACTGGTCCTTTGATCCCATTAAAATGGCAACCACATACGCGGATCTATAATGATGTGGATTCCACGCATCATGAAAACCATCAGGCAGCCAGCAGACGCTACAAACCGAAGCGAGGAAATGCTAAAACACTGTCTGTCAACCAGCTCATTCTTTCTGGCGAGCATTTTTATGCCACAGTCCTCAACATACTGCTGCTAGATAAAAAAAAAAAAAAAAACTACCAGCGTAAAAAGACACTGCATCAAAAAGTGATGACTGGCAACCATATGGTGATGAGCATTTCTCAGCCCACTACTTTCAAAGTAACCTATAAACTAAGAAAAAAACCCACTGTGATTTCCTGTAGAAAAACACATCGAGTTTGATCATGCGTCTGTCGAATGCCAAGTGTTAAGTGACTGTAGGGCCAACATCATGATCAGATTATCACAGAGGGCTGCAAATGGTACACAAGACTTTCATCTCTCTAATTTCACCATTACATATCATCACTGCACTCAACACTGTTGCAGTCGTGAGGATACCGACCTTTAGATCCAAATGCTTCTAGTTACTGGAAATGACTTTTCTTTTAGAAATTGAGAGATAGAGAATAGACACACTGAGGAATGGCTATTGGACACAGACGAAAGGGAAACAACACAGCAGCAACAAGATTAACTCCAGGTCATCTGGTGTAATGAAGACAGACGTATGCGCTCAGACGAGGGATGAGGAGCCGTACTGTACTGGAGGTGAACTCCCCTGGATCACCAGCTTTGTGGATCCCCATCTTTCATCGGAAATGGGGCACAGTGAGGCGATGCCCAGCTCAATTTCAGCACCCGCTGAAATTGATGATTGTGTGAATGGGCCTCTTTCCAGAGATAATTAGCACAGTGTGCAAGGTTAAGAGTGCCCCAAGGGAATAGAGCCTGGTGTAGGTCAAGAGCAAATGCAAGTAGAGAGAATATCAGCATGCAAGAACAAAGGACCATCATGTTTTAAATAAGATCTAATTAAATGAAAAATAAAGAAACATTGTCACTTGCAAGCTGCTTTAAAAGGAGCTGCTCTTTATTCCAACCCTCTTTAGACAGTGGACTGAAAAAATTAAAATGGTGTGCAGACTTGGAAGAAAAGAAACCTCAAAGGTGTTAATGCAATCCACAGAAACACTAAGAGGTGCATTCATTTTATAAGGATTTCTAAGATTACCAAAGTGTAAACCCAACGTGACTTTGGGTAGCCATGCCTTCAAGCATTCCCTGCTTTATCGTATATTTTACTTTAAATAACAAAAATAAACAAAAACAAACTAAGATTTAAAGATTTACCATGATTTATGAAATTAACATCATGCAGTATTAGAGATGACTTGAAACTAGCAATAGAAACCAAAAAAACATTAGGAAACGGTTCATTGAGGTAATAGATGAAGTGAGAGGCAGCGTCATTTTTTTCACAAATTCAGATAGCATCAGATTTATTTTTGAAACCAGTGGTTTCCTACTGCCAGCCATTAGAAATAATGCAAGTTTAAGGCATCTCCATGATGGCGCCACTTTTCAGACACAAAACGCCCATATTTTAAAAAGTCAATTGGATTACCCATACATTCCTCTGCCAAGGGGTTATGCTTTTGGTTCTGTTCATTTGTCTGTTTGTTCGCAGGATTACAAAATAACTAAAGCAATTTTCCTGAAACTTGGTGGAAGGGTGTAGCATTCCCCAAGGTAGAACCCATTAAAGAGGTCATATTATTCTTTTTGGGGTTTTGCCTTTCCTTTATTGTGTTATGGAGGATTTTTGTGCATGTAAAAGGTTTGCAGAGTGAAATGGCCCAAAGTCCATGCCAAAGGGAGTTACACTCTCCCACAGAAAACTCTGCTCCTGAACTGCCTGAAACGCCTTTCCATCGGTAACCTATGTGCATCACTATATACCAGCCGTTATATATATATCTATTTATTTATTATAAAATATATACACTTCAGTCAGTCAGCAGACATACAGTTCCTACTGCTGTAGCTGCGTTATTTTAGATCACACTACCTTGCTCGGCATGACCTGCTCTACTGTGTCTGATTGGTTACATCCTGCCTTTTAATTAATGCGCATGTGCAACTCTCACCAAAGATTGAACAGAGGTGAGATGTCTCACTCTGTAGCTAGAGTGTGCGTGAAAAGGGATACTGCAGCAATGGGTTTTTTGAAAATGAATCTATGTAAACCTATTCTACTAGGACCCTCAATTAAAGGATGAACATGGAAATTAGCATAATATGACCTCTTTAAAAGACAGGGCAGATGCACTAATTATTTTTCACTTTCAAGTAATTGCAAGATAGGAAATTTGGCCTTGGCAGAATCAATGCCATACATGTTAAAGTTCAGTAGATGATAGTTAAGGTCAATACCAACAGAGCCAGTTGTAGAAATACAATGACTTCATATCACAATCCACACTAATGCATATCAGTTATCCTCTGGGGGGCCTACACATGTAGCCACTCAAAATTCATACAGAGAGCAGTTGTTATGGAGCAACCGGCAACAATGTGTTTATTTAACATCGCCACAACTGTAACAACACGATTTTTGTCTAAGATGCGGCTCTGGAAATATAAATGCATAAATACATATCATGCAACTGTTTATACCAAATGTTTTTTTTCTTTATGCAAATTCAAATTAGACTGTAGTACAAATTGAATCCGTGTCATCATACAGTTTTTTGCAACGACTGTTTCTGATAACAAGCTGCCATGTTCCTGATGTTATTTAAGTCAAACATTTGATATTTGTACACAAAGTATATACATTATAATTCTGTTATTTCTTTTATTTTTTTTTCAGTTTTTAACAGATTTACGTTAAGAATGTGAAACATTATTTTGTTTGTTTAGAAGTACATGATGAATTCACAGCTGAAATGATGAGGCTTCAGCAGGGAACAACCATATTTTCAAATGCTTCTAACAGTTTTAGAAATATATCCAGACAGAAGATAGTGGACTATTGGCCTTGGCGGAAGTCTGCGCTGTCTGAGTGTCCTTCTAGTTTTAATTCTTATCTTACAAAAGACACAACAATTTCCCACGGAAAGCAAAAAAGAAGACGGTGCACGTTTTACAACTCTGGATGTCAAACAGAATAGTATTTTTGAATTATATAGATTATATTGTCAAGCTGATTTTTGTTTATATTGTCAGGCTCAACCAGAGACCTTGGCCTTGCTTTTCTGCCCCAGAGGGGTCATCAAACATAGAACCCTCTGAGGCTGTATGACCCTCTAAAGGTGATGCCCCC
>OMLP01014859.1:13202-24214 GCA_900302685.1 Spondyliosoma cantharus | reverse complement strand
ATTTATTTTTGCTTGTTTATCATTGTATCATTATTTTATTTTACTGTTGCTTCTCTTTCTCAGCACCAGTGAGATCACTCCTCTGATAACTCACTCACTCCTTATCCCCATGAAGCTAAACAAACCTCACACCATCCTCCAGAGATATCACCTTTCGTTCTTTTTGTGTTGGGATTGGAACTGTTGTTGTCTCTTGACTTCTCATTTCCACCAAATCAATAAAAACGAAGTTTAAATAAATATATAACATAATAATATCATGGATAATGTTGTAAAAAAAAAAAAAGTTAGATATCTAAGTGTCAGAGGAATATGTTTAAAACAAAGGTTTAAATCAATTTCCAGAAGTCAGTGCATCGCTTTAAGTGTTCCAGACGGCTAAAAGTAATCCAATGCACTGACTCCATCTTTGCGGCTAAAACAAGATTGTCTGACGATGCACCCCCCAGGGGGAACTCTTGCTAATATTCAAAATCTAATTTGCTAACAGAAGCTGGAAGTTAATTGAATTTCCTGCTTCAAATTTGAATTCTGTCAGATACCATACTTCAACATATTCTTCATAAGGCAGATAACTCAATCTTTGCTTGTCACCTCGCATCACCACGTGACGCTGTGACAAATATCAAACGTTATTTATCACTTTAAAGCATATGACGCCTCGCCGCGACACCAACTTAATTGTAAAAATGTCTTATCTGCGTCCTGAATCTTCAATCTTGGAGAGTGGGTAATAAAGTAACGTCACAGCTAGATGAAAAGTGTAGGCTGTCTGGAGTTGGCAGACAGAACGGATGGGGCCAGGTACACTTCCCCCCTTCTCCTGACATCGCATATCTAGCCGTCTCTTCCAGTTTATCTAGCGGGTCAAGGATCCTCAAGAACTGTATATCAAGCAGCTGTTTGAGGAAGGCTGCTTTCCTCAGATAAGAAACTCATCACTCCCCACATGTACAAGCTGCTAACAGAGGTGGTGAAAGTGTGTGTGTGTGTGTGTGTGTGTGTGTGTGTGAGAGATTACACACATACACCAACACACACTCACACACACACATCTTCCGATGTTCTACAATAAGCAAACAAACTTTGAGTACAGCAAGTCTTATTTCTACACATTTTTCTGTCAATCTTTGTGGCATTTATTTGCTCCGTGTGCTACTGAGCTTGCAAAGAAAAATACAAGGGCCATGTTCATCATTTGTTATTTAACAACAACCCTTATCAAAATTTAAAGCTAAATATTCATTACATCAAGAAAATCAATATTCAGACAAACCTCCTAAGCTGTTTCCTTCTTGTCTGAAATAGGAGAGGTTTGACGTGGGTGGGATAAACACACACTCAAGAGAGTATCCACTGAGTTGGTTGAAAAAAGCTCACATCAAAATCCTAATTTAATAATGCCTGCATTTCCCTTTGCGACCGGTAATTAAATTATTTTATGGGAATTGTAAGGGTGAGGAGTTAATCCTCAGTAGGACACAGAGGGACTCAATTACTGAGCATATACAGCTGAACAGTATTTTTATACTAATAGGATTTGTTAAGAGTTTATTAGAAGACTAAATATTACATTTTCACAAAAGATGGTCACATTTGATTCTGGAGATCGGGTCATCTGCAATAGTACTATTCACTACTGATTATCCCTTTTGTAAAATATTTTGTCTGAAGCCCAGCTTTACCATTTTAAGGTCCAGTGCGTTGTATTTAAGTGGATTTAGATAAAGACATTAAATATAATATTTATAATTATGTTATAATTCAAGTATAATCACCTGAAACTAAGAACTGTTGAGTTTTTGTCACCTTGGAATGAACCTTTTTTATGAACTTTCATGCTCCTATGGAAAAGTGAGCGATCCACCTCAAATTTGGCACATCCCCTAGACAAAACACCCTACTCACTGAAACTTTAACGTCAGATGTTAGAAAGAATGGTGCAGTGTGTACCTCGAACTCTGCGTGTTTGTGGACGTCCTCCGCTCGCTGTCTGTTCAGGATGAACTCAGCCTCGTTGGCGACCCGAACTATGTGGTCCTTCATGGCGTGGCAGAGCAACCTTTAAAATTGCAGAGGAAGTTAAATGCAGCAGACTCCATCATTAATCAGGTAATATATCATTGTTAATATCCAAAATCTGTTGTCTAAGGAAGGAACAGTGTTAAGGCAAACACAGCTTGTCAGGATTGTGCAACATCGTGAGAGCAGAGTGGCAAACGGCATCATTTGTCTGCGTTATGTTGCAAGGCTGCAGGTCAGTGACAGACTCCTCTGTGGCATTAAGGAGGGAATGGAGTGTCATTAGAGCATCGAAGCCTGTCTGGCATACTCCTGATTGACTGAGCATCCCTTCCCGCTGACCAGAACATCAACCCGGTGCCTGTATTGCTGACAAGTCTGGCCGTGAACAACTTCTCACATGGCTGACTCTGGAGGCTGCGCGGTCCCCACCCACATTCACATTTAAATTCCACTATCTTTAATAATTGAAAACACCCCGGCTATTGTGTGTAGATTACATGCCATTTTACACACCATTAGGCTAGCTTTGTTTTAATTAAAGCATCCCTTGTTCCTCTCCAGTGCTTGATACAGATTGTAATTTCCCTTCTGTCCCAAGGAGAGGCAGTAATCCCGGGGCTGCATTCATCAGCTGCTACTGCCTCTTTAACTGTTGACAGGCACTCATTAATAGACAGACGTTGACGACGCCGAGCTTTGTTTTGAAACCAAGAATAGATGAGAAAGCATGTTGACGAGTGATATTTGGAGACGGAGAAAAAGGTGTGCACTCGCATTGATATCTCATGGATAGGTAACACTAATCATTGGAAGAATTGGTTGTACACGGTCTGTAAATGACAAAAAATAACACATAAATAGCCTTCAACTGGTCTTTGAAAGAGACAAACAAATTCAACACACAACCCACAAAAAAAGCTACATCGATCAAATATTTGTATTTATAGCATCGATTCGTTGGCCGAACATCAGTATGTGTAATATTCATTTTGCTTGGCTCATCGGTAAGTATCCATTCACTGATGGCAGTGGCCAACGTTGATCTGCAGTGGCACTGGCTCGTGAGTTCCACAGCATCAGTTTAAAGGTGCAATATGTAGGGACTGGCCACCTGTCAATTCATTCCTCGAAATGCATAAACAGGGCAGCATATCACCAGAGTATCGGCTGCTAAGTGTAGCTGCCCTTAGCTAGTTAGCTTAGTTAGCCATGCAGCTAACGGCCAAGACTGGAAGCTCGCAGCGCAGGTTCAATATAGTTGTTTACACTACTGATATGGGAGCTTTAGACTGAGACACAGTATGTTGGCTATTTTAGCAATAATTTCCAACTACAGTTCTTACATATTGCACCTTTAAGGCTATAGTATACTTTTTTACTACAGGAAAATACTTCTCATAGAGTAGCTAGTTATAAAGCGGGCTAAAAAGGCTTTTGACGCAGTTAATTTTTTTTATGTGAAAGGTTATATTAAAGAGTGTTTCATAAATTTCTATAATCAAACTTGTGCTCTTTCAAAGATAGTGTAATAAAGGGCTGAATGACTGTAAGACGTTTCATTATGTTTTTATAACGGAAATTTCTTCTTTCCCTGGCACAAAAGAGGGGAATTTATTATCATCAAAAGAGAAAAAACACTGAAGAACTCCAGCTATCAGCAAAATTGTAATTTTAAACATCTGTATCTGCTTCAGCCCAGAATTTCACAATGGGTGCATCCCTCATCTTAACCAAGGTATATGCAGAACATACTTCTGTACTTTTGGGGATATTGTGTATCAACATGGGAACCTGAGGCAGTTTTCATACAATGAATAGGAAAGAAGCAGAAAATAGTCAAGTAAAGTCATCAGTTTGAAAGCTGCTTGATATCAGCTTTGCATTCTAACAGCTGCTTCGTGAAACGGAGGAACAGCACACAATTACGCACATACAGTACCGCAGATACTTTGTCAGCCACGCCTTGCAAGGCAAACAGATTTACCAGCCTCTTAGCTACCTCTAGATCTGCCTAGTTAAGCAGAGCAGGTGTGCAGAGACTTGAGTAAGACTGGGAAATTATGTATCTGTCAGCAGCACCCTGGACAGCGCCGTGTGGCCCTACTGACTCAAGCTCTTTGTTCCAGGGCCAGCGGGGGACACGGAGAAACCTGGCTGAGCTGTGGCGAGAGCCCGGGCGCAGAGAAGGCCGGGCCAGATGGGTCAGCAGATGGACAAGGAGGCTGAGCCGCCCCTGATCTGCTCTACGAAAAAAAAGTCTGGCCACACCCAAAGACGAGAGGAAGAGGGAGGGAGGCAGAAAGAGAAACACACACTCTGGGTTGTACAGTAAAACAAGCAGAGATATGAGAAGGCAGAGAATAAGGGAGGGTGACCTCACTCCTCCACAGTCACCACAATCTTATTTACTGTTACCCCCTACAGAGCAGCCGACAAGAGGCTTAGAGCTAATCTACACCTAGCTACTTTTTCTACCAACCTTTGGACAGCTGCCAGGGAGAAGAAATAATTTTTAGAAAGCACATACTGGTGACAAAAGGGCGAATAAACTACTGCTTGGCTGAGTGATTTAAACTTATACATTTCAGAGAACAGCTACATTACCTTCCTTCGTTGATTAGCTCAATGAAGGCCAGACCAGCGTTCTTCTGAATAGAGTTCTGCCATTCCTGAAATGACAGAAATTGTGATCGGTTACTTACAGAAAGTCTGCATTTTCTGGCATGTCAATGTTTTGTTAAAAGTTCTGAATAAAAGCACAAAATAATGATATCCTTATAATCAATATAATGTGTTAATTTAAGGAAAAAAATCATAATGGTGGGACTAGTTTCACCAAACAAAGAAAAAAATAAATCAGAGGCAGTGAAGATTAAAGCAAACACACTTCCCCAAACAGCTTTGCAAAGCTCACCAAAAAGTTGGTAGAGTATAAGTATCAAAATAAATGCATGACTCACACACACAAGAATCACATTTCACCATCTAAATTGCATATTTCAACTGTAATTTGGATTACATTGCATAGCTTGTAATCCAAGAAGGCAAAGAAAGCATTTAGTTCATGAATCATTTGAGAAAGAAAGTGACGTCTATAAAAAGCTGAAATCCTGCGCAGCATGTGTGACCATCCTTTCTTCCTCTGTGAAAAAGATCTGTAAACACAGGAGAGATGTAATTGTGGGATGAAACTGTATCCTCTCACTTAAATACAGCCATTTCCTCTGTCCCTTACAGTGACAGATTACCGAGCAGGCTCACTGAGCCCTGCACTATACGCCTGGAAGGGATCCGAGCGCTGGGCCAGAGTGCCAGCACTTGCTGTCTCACAACATGCTCTGGAAATGATTAAAAAGCAGTTTGAGAGCGCGCCTTTCACTGTGGGAAATTCAGCTCTCCTGTGCCCTCACCGAGGTGCAAATGGAAGAGAAAACAGAGAAGGCCACAGTTCAAAAAAGGAGGGAAAACAGAGGAAAAAGAACGAAAAAGGTTTCCATTCCCAAGGACTACAAATCAATGCAAATCAAGGCTTTTCACATATATAAGGAGCCTTTGAACCATTTACAGTGTGCAGTAATTAATATTTCGTTCAACAGAAACTTTATATGGAGAATACGATCCGGAGATGTCCGTGCTGGAAGAAGTACTAAGATGTTTTACTTTTAAGTAAAGAGTAAAAAAAAGCCCTGCATCCAGAAATTTACTTGAAAGTATTATACTAAATATACTACACAGCAACATAACAATTGAAAGGCTTTCTTTCAAATGTGGAGTTTAAATAATTAGGATTATTATATATTAGGATCATTTTCTTCATTTTTCAGTTACAACGTACTTTTAATTTGTAAGTTTTGCGTTACTGTGAGTTTTATTGTTGTGTTTTGATGTTTGTTGTAAAGCACACTGTAATGCTAGTTTTGCAGTGCTTCACACATGAGCTAGTTTTTTAAAAAAAAATGATAAGAAAGTGAAACTGATGAACTAACGAGCAGAATGTCCCATTTTAGAATAATGTATATTGTATTACTGAATAACAATTATTGATGTGGCATGACATACATTACTTTAGAGGTCCAACTGAACACCTCTCATCTCACTCTCAGCTAAAAACGCTGAAAACGAAAACGGTTTATCTGTTCTGGGCCACTATAGAAACATTGTGGTGCACGTGGTGGATTCTGAGGAAGAGGACCTGCTCCCTCTGCGGATTTAAAAGGCTGGAGATACCAAGACACAACAGTTCTTAGTTCCAGGTGATTGCACACTGATGAAAACTAATAAAAAATATGATATGCCAGTCTGTCCTTAAATGATGTAGCTGGTAATGGTTGAGATATTTTTCTTACTATATACAATGCTGGGTGGCTTGTGAATTTCACCTTGGAGATCAGCCTAAGCCATCAATAATGTGACATGATAATTGATTATATTTTGGATTATTAATCCGAATGTGCAAAGTAACTTAATTGATCAAATACATGTAGTGGTGGAAAAATTATATCTGCTTCTGAAACAAGTCGAAGTAGAAAGTAGCAGAAGAACTCGAGTAAAGCACAAGTACTACAAGCTTTTCTGTGTCGGCCTCTGGTAAGCAGGTAAGCAGCATTTGTTGTGTACAGTAACACAATAACTGACATTGACATTATTATGTATGGGCATGTGTTTTTGTACACAGTTGTCGTGCCTGACACATACCGGTTCACGCAAGAGTACACAGTCTGACCCTACGATGTGTTAAATCAGGGAGATGGTGCTGACAAACTGCTGAGCATCTGGTCTCCAAATGTTCCCCGTGACCCCCTTCCTCTGCAACAGTATCTGCTTGGAATAAGCTGTTCTTGATTTGGACAGGGATCATGTACAGCCAGTCTTCTGAGGTTACACTTGCACCGCACTCACGTGACAAAAATAAATACGGAAATCAAGGCAGATGTGACACTTGGGCGTCGCCGGGAAAATGGCAGCAGGTCAGAGGAGGTATAGCATGAACTAGTCAAATTTGCTATCTTGTCTGAGGTATGCTTGTTGACAGCTCCGATAGCACTTCAGAGGCTCTCTTTTTTCTCTTGTCTGTTTTTTTTTCCTGGAAAACAGAGCTCCCAGAGGAGGCTGCCTTTGATTGCAGAGATTTTAAAAAGTCCTCTGCTGCCCATTTGAAGGGAATTAGGCCTGACGTGCAGCTGCTGAAAAAAAGAGATGAGATCCTTGATGTAAATGCAGACCATGATCAGAGTGCAGCACCTCTGGCCACTGGAAGTTTGTTTCGTAGCTTAGATATAAAAAGCTGCGATTTAAAGCAGCATTTTTTGAGTCGTTGGCCTTTGGGGGGCAGAAGAGCTCCACGACACACTGAAAAACACCTTCGGCATGTCGCCGTATAGCGTTGTTTGGAGTAACATGTGAGCTAGCATCTGCCTTCATATCCAGCAGGCATGGCCAATGATAGCTTTCTCTTAGTGATGTTTTCACAGACAACGCCGTCACTCCACAAGCTGCTTACAAACGCTGCATGTGGTGATGACAGGTTGTAAACAGTTCATTCACCTGAGCTTTTTTGCTGAAAGCAACTGCCTGCTGCTGAAAACAATGCTAATGAGTGTGATTAAAAATATTGTTATCTGTGAGTAAAACCCAATGACTGTATTAAATATGGACAGAGCTACTAGGTCTACAAAATTTACAATATCTAGGTTAATGTACTTCTGGAGAAGGTGGGACTATATGTGGGCGCTACAGAGGTGCATGTGTCAACTTGCTGCTCCAGAGGAGAGCCAAAAAAATGCAGCTAGTACTGGAGTATTGATCCTGTTAAAAATGAGTATTCAAACAATTTTTGAATTGTACAACATTTAAAATCAACATTTCAACACATTCGACATCACTAATCTGGATCATCCCCAACTCCACCCTCTTCTCCCAATATGGCTACAAACAGCTCCGAAAGGGCAACGGCCATAATCTCAAACTCGAAGCTTCAAATAGTCCACAAACCAATGGGTGACCTCGTGGTGGGTTTACACTTGGTTAAACCAAAGAATTCACTAAAAGCAGCTAAAAAGCTTTATTATAAGCTGGTGAACTCTTTCAACACAGCATGCAATGTTGGGAAATGTTGGACAGTCGGCGATGATGCTGTGGTTTCACTTGGAGCAGTGGTGCCATTCTTTCATCCATCTTTGAAAAGCCCACCACCTTTTTGTGGACCTAAAATCCCACAACTCCCAACTGACACAGCAGCATGTCGGCCTCTGCTGGATTTACCCTCCTCCCACTTTCATCTTGCTGAAATTCAGCAGGGCACTAAGTATTTGTGGTGTTTCAATCCAACCTGTCAGTGTGCGGGAGCCGTTGCTTTTATCTGCTTTGCTCTGTTCTGTTATACTCTCCACATCTGGAGGCCTTCTATCACTAAATCTCTGTGGCTCCACTCTGGATCCCAGCCCCCCTGTATGCTTAAGCTGTTACAAGAAACAGAGCTGCTTGACCTTTTCATTCAGCTGCCCAGGCTGAGGAGAGACACACAGTGTCTGCAACCGTGGCCAGGCAGCCACACGATGATTGCTGTGATTAGTATGCATAAATAAGAAAAGGCAGATCATTAGCACTAATTCATTCATAAAAGTGACAGGTCACAAAACAGAGAGGGACTAAAGGTCAGCTAAGTGCCCTCCTTGCTGTCTTAAAACATTAATGCTGAAATATGTGAGGGATATGTTGAAGCTGGCATTTTATAGTGATGTCAGCCAAAACTCACCCCGCATCAGAGAAGACTTAAGAAACAGTATGTGACATTAATAAAGAGCATATCGCAATGTTATTATAAGTACGGGGTTGCAGTGGTACATGTCTTTGAGATATACCATGATGATAATTAACAGCTATCATCCTATTTACATGTGATTTTGTTAATAATACACATATGATAATATCCTGGGGAGATATCCATGCAACCTTTGTTTATGAGTTCGTCTTCTTGCCTTTTCACTAGTAATTGAGTGTAATTGCTCTTTTCTTTACAGTTATGGTTACAGACACGCCTCTCCACCTCCCTACACTTGTTTTTTTAACGGTAGTTTATTTGCCAAAAAAAGAGAAGAAACTCAAAGGTAAAAAAGGTTACATATATATTTGATTGCTAGCACTTTTTACATTTCTATAGATATTGCAATAATTAAGTACTTGTGAATTTGTTTGGCCGCGGTAATCGTGTAGTGACAATCTGGTACCATGATAGCTCTAGTCAGGTCATTTTGCGAAATTATAATAAAGCGTTTACTCAACAAAAATAACAAATCCCTCATTGGAACTGATAATAAATATAATCACTGTGTAATACAATATAACTTCACCCAGTGATTATCAAACAGGTCTGAAGATATGAGCTTTGTCACCTAGAATGAGTAATATTATCCATTTTTACAGTATGACATTTAAATCGTATTAACTGGCAGCATAACTGGATTGCAGTATGAGGATCCGAGACCGTGGCTCATCTCTATCTGAGAGGTTGCAGAAGGACACCGAGCTATACAGTCCAGTTTCAAGGCCTCACAGTCTGATCGATATCTCAGCCTGGGTTTCATCCCTGGAGCCCCTAATGGCAGGAACCTCTGGAGCCGCAGTAATGCTATCTGTGTAAAGGGGGGATGGACTCAGACCCTTAACAGCATGCTGACGCTCTCATCTGCAATAAATCCTAGAGCTGGAAAAAGCAACTTCCCACAGATACTCTGCAGACAGAAAAGCAGCGCAAAAAGAAGCCCATCGAAAAACCTTCAAAAGAGCGACAATAACTCAACTCCGGCTGCCTCGTTTATGTACATCTCTTCGAGGAAAGCCCCTGAATAATGGCCTCCATATAACGGAGCTCCCTGCAGAAGAGGGCTTTGGACTGCGGATACCACAGTGCACACATAGTGGCAATCCACCTCCAGTCTGGTTCCACAAAGAGGCACCAAGTAATGGCTTCCTTATGGGCTCCCGACGCAAGACTGATGGGCTGACAGAAGGTATGTTAAATATCTCCTGTTCTAACTGCTACATCGGGGCTCTGACCTTCTCTAAAACAAGGGCTTAACAAGAGATTCAGAGGGTCAGCTCGGAGGTGATCAGTCACCAGCAGTGTTGCATGAGGTGGGGCTCATTTTCCCGATTAAAGCTCCGGGGTGTAGTGAGAAAGCCACTGGATTCTCAGAGAGCTGTGTATGTCGGAGTGTCGTCATTGGTTTGGAAAATATACATTTAGGCAAAGCTTCAGTGGAGATTAAATCATTTGTTCTATGATGTAAGACAGTGCCCTAAGCATTTACGCATGAATCATACACTTATACATTTACAAAATATCTGCAGTTTTGACAAGATAAACACTGTTTTTTTGTGTCTTTTGTGGCAATTGCACAGTTCATGTGCAATTTGTCAGATTGGGAAC
Source organism: Spondyliosoma cantharus (assembly GCA_900302685.1). Classification (NCBI taxonomy): domain Eukaryota; kingdom Metazoa; phylum Chordata; class Actinopteri; order Spariformes; family Sparidae; genus Spondyliosoma; species Spondyliosoma cantharus. The sequence goes on along the minus strand of OMLP01014859.1, from coordinate 13,761 downwards.
TGTGTCAATTTAATGAGATGTGAAACCAGCTCCTAAAAGATTTCCACATAATGTTGACAGAAAATACAGTATTAAGAGAACCACAGAAGAGAAGGGCAGGGTAAAGAAGAGAGGATGGGACCTAGAAAAAAAAAGACTGGTAGGCTAGGAAAGAGAATTGTGCTCACCTGAGAACAAAGCAGCATGACGAGTTCCACCACTGAGGTGCTCGACTTCATGCACACTAGACCTGTGGAGACAAACCAGATAAACACAGTTAGATATTAGGTTTATATTAGGTTTATAAACAGACCATCCGAGGGTCTAATCAGTAATTATCATCTCATTTATGTGGCAAGATACAAGATAAAACTTTAAAAACAGATAACCTTACTTAAAATTCTGATACATAGGGTAGAAAAATCTATATTGTTTTTGCAAAAGGAACATAAAAGAATAAGGAAGGATTGGTAGGAAATTTGTAAGCCCCCTAAATTGTGCTTCCAATTTGCCCATCAAAAAAAAAAAATCATTTGCATCTGCACCGAGTGGATGTGCACAGAACAGATGCACACATGCT
>OMLP01014859.1:0-13069 GCA_900302685.1 Spondyliosoma cantharus | reverse complement strand
GCACATGCACACACACACTCAGAGAAGTGAACACAGACATTCACAGCTTCTTCCCTCATCTCCATTCTGTAGACGGTGAGCCGCAGAAGCCGACAACTCTCTAATGAAACAAGGGCAGGTGTGAAAAGCTCATTTGCAGAAACAATGGCTGCAACTGGTCTGTATTCTGCACCTCCGGCTCCTTCTGTTGCACTCGGCGAGAACCATTAAAGGTGCAGTCATTAGTAAAGGGAAAGAATACATGTCTCTGGGACTCATTATAAGGCTGGCAGGAGCAGAAGTCTGTACCACAGGGCTGCCATTGTTTCATGGATCACGGGCTGTCAATCAGAGGAAAGAGCAAAATACTCTTCATCCAAGACTTCAGTTACATTGTTGCAGGAGCTGAGCTATTGATGATAGCTATGATATTTAAAAATGAAATATACAAATATTTATTCACATTTTTTTTTTTACGTTGTTATCTATACACTTTTTGGTCCTTGTTTCTTTTCACTCGTCAAATTCTGTGCAATGGACAACATTATGAATATATACGTAAGTTCTACTTTTTTGCGTTTTTGGAGGTAGTTTGGATTCTTCAAATAGAAAGACATCATGATGTCTCCGTAGAAGATTGAGGATAGATCATCGCAGAATCGCTGTATCATGGTACTATCGTTGTCGTGGGCAACAATCATGATTGTATCGTATTGTGAGTTACTCTGTGATTTCAACCCCTAGTTGCCAGCCTCCATAAACCAAAAAAAAGAAAGAAAAGGACGCATCCATCAAACTTACTACGACCACAGTGTGTGGCTACTTTTGAAAGAGATGACAGAAGAAACCAAGAGACTTTACCTGAAGCCAAAACCAAGTTTTTATGGATTAAATGAAATATGACTGATTATGTTATGTATATATATTATATATATACATATATACACATTACAATAACATTATTGTGAATTATTTTGTCCACAATGACTAATTTGAACAACAATTAGAAAACAGTGCTTTGGATGACACGTCTAAACATATTTTAAAGGGGAAAATACACTGCATACTTCCTATTAGCTATAGAGCTAAAATGTCTTTACTCATTATTTATTTACATTCAAAATGTCATATTTATATTAAAAGGCAGAATCCGATGTCTAAATGCAGTAGTAAACAAAACTGTAGCCCCACTTAATTTCAAGACACAAGCAATGACATCTGTTGGGTTTTTAATACAGGCACTCAGGCTGTGCAACAACAAAGTAGATAAGTTAATACCATTGCTGGATATCAATATTTAATAGACGCAGTGTAACATGTGTAAATACTAAACAATGTAAGACGGAATGCAAAATATTCTGAACTCGGAATGGATGGATCTTTTGGTTCTACAGTACATCCATCTCTATTCACAAGCGGAGACTGTCCCAGGGAGCGTATTGTAAATACTCGGAGAGGATGTGACCCTTCTCTTGTACACAGAGTGCCACGGCTGACCTCTTGTTATAGCTGTGACGTGCTGAGCCATAAGTCAGTCCGGTCTGACACAGGAGTCAGGTGGCCAACTGACCCTGGCCTTGTGCTGGTAGACAAACTAAATGCATTCTATTTAAACACGGCCTGCCAGTCCTTTCCTGTAAACAGGGCAGGGTTAAGGCACGGGTGAATGTGGCATTGTGGGGCAGACCGGGCCACTCAGGGGACAGCAAGGAGCAGGCGGCAGGCATCACAACAGCAGCAGTGTTCACACACAGGCCTCACCCACCAACTCCAAGTGTAAAGCTCAGGGTGCACTCAACATAATTGCCACAGTGACCACATGTCTTGGGGGGGGGGTGAAGGAATAGGGTGAGGCAAAGGGGCACAGGGGGCACCGGGGCCTCGACCCAGGGCAATCTAGGGAGTGATGGATGGCTGGTAATTACTGGTAAATGGAGCGCCTTTGCACTGCAGCACAGTATTTCAACTGTGAGCCTGGGAAGGGCCATGAAGAGAAGGAGAAAGAAAGCGGGAGAACTGCAAAATCACACGCAGTGCAACGAGGACAGACCTGAGTGGCTCAATGAAGTGAGCCTTAAAGATTTAAAGTGCATGTGGTAAATCTGGCCGTTTGTTTTGTCTGATAAACCTGCTCTAATCCGTGTCAGCGTGCACTTTTCACAGACCCAGACAGGGTTAAACATGTCTGGTGAAGAGCGCTGAGGCCCGAGCTGTCTATCTACGACCTTGTTTGTGGGGTTACACTCTCAGCTCAGCTCTGGTTTGTCAGCTCGGTCAGTCTGCTGACAGACTTTGAGTGAAAGGGTAACAGACATATTCACACTTGTCAAGGCTATGCTACCTGATTTTTCATTCCTTCCTCCCCTGAGTCTGTAGCCTTAGCCACATGTGCATGGCATACCCACATGTCTATTTACATACACTGTATATATGGCATATGCATGATATATGGAGGGATAAACTGTTTGCTGACTCAAATGGAAATATTTTTAAAAAGCAGTGACTCTTTTAATGTCATTTTAATGACTGTAGACAAGAACTTAATTCATCATTTCACCGGTCATTTTTTGCTGGACTGGTTTATCAAATAAATAAGACCCTGAACATGAGTAAGCGCGCCATGATTGATCACTTGCGAAGCTCAAATTCACAATTGTAACACAGAAGTAGATTTGAATGAATGTGTACCATTCTATGACCAGTAACTTTTGCGTATATTATCCATTGTAACTAAGTGGCATCATGTTTATTGTGTTACGGTGTAAAGAAAAAAATATATACTTAAATTAAACTGAATTACTTAAAATCATCAACATGTTTAAAAATGTCAGGACTAGCTGCTTAACAACAAAAACTAGGTAATGTAAAATTATTCAAAACTAGAGCTGAACAATTAATCATAATCAAAGCATATCAAAAAGTATCCAAATCGCAGGAGCTGAATCTTTTTAGATATAATGTCGTTATAATGAAGTACTATAGTGCTGCTTAGATGTCTGGCCGATAAATCTTGTTCTGTAGATGGAAGAAAACATGTTTGTTGGGTACAGACCCCAACATCATTTTTTAATTAAAAAAGAAATTTCGTGAAAAATAAAATTGTGATTCAAAAACGATCAGGGTGTCCCAATACCGCAATCTAATAGTGATATTAAGAAATGAAAAAATAATATAATGTAATATTACGTAGATGATAAAAACATGTGATTAATCCAGCGAAGATCTCTGACCTCGTGTATCTTTTTGTTTACGTGTTTATGTATTTATTTGCCAAAAAAGAGACAAAACACAAAGTTAAAGATTTGTGATAATGCCGTTTTTGTGAATTTGTTTGGCCGTGCTAATTGTGTAGTGAAAATCTGATATTTCGACAACTCTAATACACATGAATCTCGTGAATCATAACGCAATCGTAATATCTGTCAAATTATCGCAGAATGTTTTAAATACGCTATGCTCAGGACAGTGGACGTATGTCAGACAACTTCGTTCAGACACCGGCTTTAATAAAGTCACAGGAGTGCGTTCTTTCAGCCTGCTGTCATTCCCTGCATAGACTCCTGAAACTAATATCGGTTGAGCTTCCAGTTAAAAGAAAAGACTTTGGCAGTGAGAAAAGGCAGAGATATAATTTCACTCTGTGCAAACTGCATTTCAAGAGACTGGAGGCCACACACATATATTCCACACTGTGCACACACAAACGCCCGCAGACACTCGCAGTCAGACACACACACACACGCAGCATGTTCTTGTGAATAGAGGCCAAAACAAGCTGGAGGAGTAGAGTGGCAGTGCACACACACGCAGGCAGGCAGTCCGTGAGGTTAGGCACAAGCAGCACTATGAGAGGCTGCCAACCTGAGGCCTGATGAAGCCTCTGGGAGCATTCACACAGCCACCAGGAAATAAGACTAGAGCTCAGAGTGGAGTGCAGCAGAGTGATCACACTCCTCTGCAAACACTCTGCACAACCCAGCCAGTCAGAGCAGCACTTTAAATATATGGAATGTGACTGCTGTAACGCTGTCTAAAATAAAATTATGACGATGTTAAAGTCAAGACATTAATCTTTAAGGCTGTTTCATTGTGACTTCGAGCACCAGGATTCATGGATGCTTTAACATCCATGAATCCAGGTTTAACTTGCAGTGCTTTATCATTTTAACATCAGTAAATCTTTACTACATTTATCTCTTATCTTTAGCTCATTAATAAAAATTTAACACGGCCTCTGCAAGTATCTATACTTTATTTTACTTAGCATTTAGGTGGATTCTGACTGGATTCTTGAGAGCAAAACAGCAAAAAATGTCACTGGACTTCAAATGTAAATACAGCTTAAGATTTTCCTACAACAGCAATACATCAAGTAAAAATCACTTCCCATAAATTAATGCCGAAAGCAAAAAAAACACAAATTTGACAGATAAGAAGGCAGATTTTTTCTTTAAGACCAAGCAACAGGGTAAGAGGCAACCTTAGATTTGAAAGCTAAAAAACTCCAGCATTGAGCCAAAAGCCGCCAATTATTTTAACATTTCCACACGACATTTGGTGTGACTCGGAAACACTGATGTTTAAAAATATAACATCCAGGAATAATACTCAATATGTGGAGAGATTCATGCAGAGAACAAAGCGCACAGACGTCACAAGATGAATGAAAGGGAGAGCAGATTTAATCAGACTCTGACAGACCCCCAGCTTGTGTGCAAAATAGTGACTCTCCTGTCAACACCTACAACTGCGCACGCATCCATCATTGAGGCAGCCAGTGGAGTACATGCAGCGGCATGGTGCTGGGGACATGACTCCACACACAGCTTGCACTATCCAACATCTGTACCTTCTATGAGCAGCTCCTGTCCGTGGCTGCCCAGCAGGGTACGCGACAGAAAGGGTGCAAAGTCCACAAAGGTCTCTCTCAGCAGGGGCGCCACCTTCTCCAGGGCCCTCTCCAGCTTTGTAGTAATGCTGTCAAAGAAAAAACACCAAGACAGAAGTCACAAAAACCTCGATTTAGTAAAAGTGGAAGGGAGGTAGCATTGTGCTCTTCCATGAGCAATGAAGGTTGGTGTGTATGCAGACTGATGGAGCCCTGGTGGCCGCAGAGAGTAACCAACAAATTTCAGAGAATGCAAACCAACCGGGATAACCATGAGAGTGTGGCTGCTATCACTGCAGGGGGTTACGGTTTTAGAGCGAGAGAAGATTTCCTGTTGTTAAAAGCTACAACAAAACACATATTTCTGTTGCATTCGAAGAGGATTTCTCACCAGTTGTTTGCACTCTTTGTTGTGATGCGTTACCAGGCCTGCCTATCGAATCACAGTTGTTGCACACTGCTGAGGGAAGTTCCTTATCTTACACACACACTCGTTACATGCTGCCGCCTGACATTATCTAAGCACCTCAGAGAAACTGTGAGCTGGAGTCGTGCAGCCACACAACTCAGAGTGCATACAAGCAGAGATACGACTCAAGCTGCAACGTATCTACGTGTACGCACGCAGAAACAAGGCAACAAGAGGAGAGTCGAGGCTTGTTTTCTCAGCTAAGACGGGCAGAAAGCAGCAGGCTAGAGAAAAACAGGGAGAGAGAGGAGAGGAAGATCTGCTTTTGGGGATTTATACGAGTGTTCCTTGTGTGTAGTCTTATCTGTCTTCCGGCACCCTGGGGAATCACGGCAGAGAGATGACAGACTAGCATAAAAAGCAGAGTGTGAGGGGGTCTTGGTGGCTAACATAAAAGGTTCTTGCCTAAAACACTGGCCTGCACCTCTGGAGGCTGCCTGTAGTCCTGTCGGGAAGCTAAATGGTTTGAACTCAGGAGGGGTCAGTCCCTGGTGTAGCGGACTCTGGGCAACTTTAGCAGAACTGAAATATGACAAATAAAACCTCAGGAAGTACTTGCAACGTTCCGTTCTTTCACTTAATGGGCTAGGCTCATTAACTAATTATATATTCCTAAAATTTGTGATAAAACTCTGAATTCTAATAATATTTATTTGATATTTTCGCCAGAATGGAAAATTGAGCTTGGATGTTTTTCCCCTCCTCTAAAATTTAAGTTGGGGATCAGTGGGCTCTACAGCGAGATAGTACTATCATTGACTTCACAGTTACACTAAGTGATGTCGGTAACTGCTGCCATGGCAACTGAATCTCTATTCCTCCAGCAGAACACACTGAAGCAAAGCAAAGGAAAGACTCTGTAGAAAGACCTGGGCTCCCAGCAGTCTGTGGGGGAGCAGGACTAAGGACCTCTGTCACAAACTATTAGAGCGAGTGAGGAAGATGAGTCAAGGTCACAGCAAAGATGTACACACAGAAATAGACAAAACACACGCACAGAAGACTTAGGCTAAATTTTGCCATCGTGTTCACACACAAAACCCTCCCCTCGGTTTTAGTTGTGCCAATTTGTTTTGATTATGTGAGGATGAAGAAAATGCCAAATAAAAAAAAAACATTGTTCATTAAGTCTGAATATGTAGAAATCGTAAATATCAACCAAAACAGACCCGATAAAACGAATCACTCAGTAAATAAAAATAGGAATAAAACAAAATAAATATTGAAAAAAGATCGCTAACTACTTTGTTTATGAGCACATTTGACACCCAAGTCAAGCAATTCAATTAAAATGAGTTTACTAACGCAGGAATTACGAGGGTGCATGAACAGAGGGGGCTCTGTTGTACCTCATGTTTTCGACTGTGTCTTCAGGCATGGGGGCCACCGTCTGCACGGCCGGCAGATTCTTACTGGTGGCTCCGTTGACAAAGTTGGAGGAAGGCGTGGTAGAGGGGGCTGGTTCAGTAGCTCCTGCAGGGAAGACCGACAGATACATGCAACATTGGCGCGATACAAGAATAATTAAACAAATGTCTTGCCTTTAATGATCTAATTAAATGTACAGTATGTGATTTTTGGTAGGGATCCTCAGAACGATAAAAACAAAAGACGTAGTTTGATGATGGAGTGAAGTAGCGAGGGATCGTGGGAGTTGTTGGCTTCATTCTTGAACAACCACCACATCTGATACAGAAATCAGGTTGACTGTAGTATGAACTGAAGTATAGGAAAGTTTTACACTACGTTTAGTCACATTCGCTGATTTCTTTCATCGCTCGCTGACATATCATTGGATGGAAGTTAAAGAAAGGTTATAGCGGCAGGCAACCAAATAAAATGCACTGTTGCCTTAAGTAAAACTACGGATTTTTTTAGCCAGAACATTGTTGGAAATAATACAGATAATGCAAGTACAAAACTCAATCTCAATCTCATAATGCAGAATTGTTACATGTTATAATAAAAGTTATAATAACTTATAAAAATGATACATTTAATCAATATTCATTTCACAGAGGGGTGAGGATTGATTTGTATCATTCATTTTATTAATTACTAAAACAGGTATATTATTCAAGGATTAAATTCAATACTGAATCTTAAAAAATAATATATATGTTTAATGAAATTACATTTCTGTGTCACTTCCGAGTGCTCTAAATGTATGTGATGGCACATAGACTTAAATAATAATTTAAAAAAAAGACACAAAAAAAGATTGAAAAGGAAGTTATCAAACCAGACACAATCTGGCACTTGACAGTGGACCTCAGCAGCCAGCAAATTTCAACCACGGCATACAAATGAAACATGGTAGGGGTGTAAAATCACGCACCACATCTTTAACTACAACCAAGTGCACCTAAGCTGGCTGTTCAACCTGGTGCCAGCAGCAACATGTGGAACTATTTTGCTCACTAGGACGACAAATATGAAGAATCAGCCGACATATCAAAACAGCATCCGCAACAGATTTTCTACATATTACACATAGTATTGGTCAAATTAGGGTATCATGACAACTATAATTTCAAGGTGAGCCCTGAGACACATCATGTGGGCAGCGTAAGCACAAGCATAAAATGATTTCAACTGTCCTTGTGAGAGGTTAAAACCAGAGCGAGTGAGATCATGGGGTTTGGGTCAGAGCCTGTGGCTTTAGCTGAAAGCACACTTTGACTTGGATAGATTTCTCACATTCCTGCAGAGGGGCTCTGAGAGGAGAGGGAGAGTTTTTTTCTTTAATGGAGCACATTAAAAAGGTGTTGGAGCTCCTAATGGTTCTCGGTGTTAAGTGGGTCCTTTCAGAGACCCAGGCTACAGGAGCCCTGAGGTGGAACCGGCTCAATGCAGCGGAGGCCGAGAAGAAGCAACGTGACGGTAGGGGGAGGGGCGAGGGCATGCAGTCAGACAGGATTCTTTTCAGTATTGTAAAGGCATTCGTTTAATTGTGTAATCAAGGTGGATTAACATGGGGTTGCTTGGATTGGTTGCATTAAGAGGAATCCTAGTGATTCAAGGACAGCAGTTTTTATTTGGCAGTGCACTGACTTGAACTATAGACAGCGATATTAAGGTAAAGAGGGCCACCTAGTGGTAAGAACGAGCCCCTGCAGAGGCATACAGGATCACATGATCCAACAGAGAGAAAAAGATTTGTTTCTATTCTTGGAATGGCATCAAAGAAAGAGAAAAAACAGATGATGAACAGTAATTACTCAAATTAAGCACTCTCAAATTGCTCTGAAGCAGCATTATTTGAAAATGAACCACATTACCAGGGTTTGAATGTGGTATTTTAACTGTGTTAGTACATGCCAGTAACCTTGTCCATGACCTACCCGTGGTATTGATCATGCTTTTGGGGGTCGCAGAGGCAGCGGCAAAGATGTTGGGGGTGCTGCCAGCTGTCAGCCCGGCAGAGGTGCCGCTGCTGCTTCCCACTGTGTTAACTGCCAGGCTGCCAGGGGAGGTTTTCTTCACAGGCACCACCACACTCCTACAGGAAACACACACACACACACACACACACACATAATATACTGCATTCACATATGCACAGAGAAAATATACTTATTAACAGTTTAAATAGCTAAAATAGAAATTAAAGAGTTAACAATTTGAGCTTTTACTGGTGCAAAGTAAACTACACATGTAAAATGAATGAGTAAAAGGGCAAAAGGGTTGGAGGTTGTTGGTTTATGCACTCTGTTTCGCAAGTATCTTTCCTGCAAAAGTGAAAGACACTAAAACCCTTCACTGTAGACTCAAATCGTGATAACATCTTAGAATTATTCATATACTCTAATTTATGACCGTTATACAGTAATAAATCTAAAGGAAGGAAGGTTACAGATGAGCTCAATGATTTGAGTTAAGATCCGCTTCAGGATGTAAGGAGATAAGCTTCAGGATAAAAGTTGTCGTGATTAAAAACTCACTTTTATTAAAACAGCAGCTCTGATATTCAAACATAGGATCCACAATTTCTTTGACTTATGATTCATCTGTAAACCCTGTAATCCTCCTTTCTGAAATACCCTCAAGACCAAAGTGGATAAAATAAAATCCAATCACATGTTTTGTAGGAAAACAAGTTGATTCATATTGATCTTTATTGTCTCTTATTGCTCTCAGACCCTGCCAGCATGAGCATCCCCAGACGTTAGTCAGAACATTCGAAAAGGTTAACATCCCGACCTGTAACTCCGTCTTTCAGCACAACACATGCAGTGCAAACACACACACATGAACGCATGAAGCTAAAGGAAATAAGCCAGAGGGCAAGAGGCCAGCTACTACGCTTTTCCTTACATCTGCTCTTGCCACTGTTGGCCCTATGCTGTTCCTGCTCTGCTCAGAAGAGCTGAAAACATCCCACACCCTAATGAGAGGCTCTCCAGGAGCAACTTGGCAGTTGTTACTGACATGAATTTGCATAGCTACCGTCTGCGTTTGAACTGACAGAACTATACGGCTCATTGAGCATTAAACTCAAGACCTATCTGTTGGCATTTGCTCTGTGCATTCATACACATTAAGAGAAGCATCTGGCTTTGACGTAAAGTATATGTTGAGCGTTAGACACATTTGTCAACTATGGCCTACAGCAGGTTTTTATATCACTTTCCTAGACTGATTACTTGGTTTAGTTTTTTTTTTTTTTTTTTTTAGAAACAGAAGCTTTGGAAGTAGAGATGCAAGAGATGGCACCAAATTATTGGAAAGTCAGAATAAATCATGAATAATTGAACACTGCCACCTCCCTGTGGGCCAGGTTGCAGTGGCAGCAGATTAAGCAGGGCAGTCCAGATGAGATGAGATATATAAACTCCTGCCTGTGTTCTGGATTTAGCTCAGGATCTCCTACCATGTCCAGAAAACCTCCAAAAGAAAGCACCCTGATCAGACTGTATGCAGCAAAAGGGGTGATTTTCCCCAAAGAGATATAGAGAAAGGACGTTTGTGAAATAGACGCATTGTATTGTAATGCTGCTTTTAATGTGTACTCACGGGGTTGTTGAAGAACTGAACCAATTTATTATCACACACAACTGAAAAAGCCTGATATTACAGTTTAAAACTTGGAATTGAAATAGCAAATGTTGCCTTTGTTCTCGGATGATGGACTAATAATTTAATTCTTAATCTTTTCCCTTTAAATATATAAAGTGAATTTATGCCATGGAGATTTCCCTGCAGGAAATATGAGCTGGGTAAAAGACCAGTGAGTGAAAAAAAGTACCCTGGTAGGAATGTTGTATGGTGTCTTTGAGAAAAAAGATAATGGAAAACTTCTCCATGTCACTTGCTCAGATTATGTAGATTTATGAGTAATATCAAAAATCCAATGGACACTCTTTACTTAAATGGGTTGAATTTCAGTTCCTGAATACTTTAAGTGGGAAACAGCACGCATCAATATCTTTAGTTTAGAGGAAGCAATCACAGCTACTTACAAATGACTCTGTAACTGGAGATTTGACCAGAGTCTTGCATGAAAGATCGATAGAAGATAGAAGATAGTTAGATAGAAAATCTCTCATATCAAAAACCAAACAAGATATCGTCTGCATATGAAGATAAAAACTGCTTCGTTGAATTCAAAACTATTTTTTTGTGATCTCATGCACTCTTATGGTCGGTGCCAAAGGTTCAATAGTTAGAATAAAAACCATAAGACTGAGCAGGTTCCCCTGTCTACTGCTTCTTGTGACCTTTGATGAAAGTAGCAGATAGGTTGGTGTTAATTGTTTTAATCGCATTAAGTAAACCACCAATACCCATACGGCTGAGACTTTTCCAGAGTTACAGCAGGACCATTCCAACTGGTCAAATGCTTTTTCAGCATCAACTGATAAAATAACTTTGGATGTAGTTCTTGTCGGCATGCACAAAATATGGAACAGAGTATATATCATATAGCGATGCTAAGATATGGAAAACAACTTAATATGAAATCTTTTTTAATGATAATGTGATCATTTGAGCAGCGGTTTCCCCTCATATCTGAAGAAGTTACTGTGTAAAACACCACGTCGTGCTCGAAGAAAAAAGGGGCAGAGCTCATGAATGAAACATGTAAAGAAAAGCTTGTGGAGTCTTGAGATGAAAGATACACTTGTGACCTTATGTTACAGCCAATGAAAGCACAGACACACCGGTAACCCACCGGACCTCTGTTCACATACAATCTGATTGGCTGAGGATGAGAGATGATGCAGTGAACTTGGCCCTGCAAGAGCTCCCTGTCAGGAGAGAGAAGGAAAGCTTGTCCTTATCAGGTCTGCAGTTGGCCTTTGGGTTTGTGAGGGTGCCAGATAATGTCTTGTCCAATCTCCGGCAGTTACTCCGGGTGACACAGGCCAGGCCTCTGCACTGTCACGAGCTAAGCCTGCTGTCATCTGAAGCAAATCCCCAGAAATCCTCCCTCAACAAAAACAACACAGACTTTTACTGTTTTATGTAGCGATAACTGTTTCTATCCTCAGCCCATTTCATAGTCAAACATGTAGAAATCCATGGGAAACAAACCTAAAACTTGGTCCTGATGTATTCCAGGCCTTTTTTTTTTTGTTTTGTTTTTCTACTACGCAGCCAATTTCTCAGATTTACAAATGCTATAATGTTTAATGTTACAGACACATTAGCTCTGTAGTTTCTCTCTATGGATAAAATATTTTAAAGTAGATTACACAGTTGCCTAGCTGACAACTACCTTGACAGGCATTCAACACCAAAAATAGTAGTAAAATATTTTTTGAATCCAGCAGATCAAAATCATCTCAATCACACAGGGGAGCAGAAGAGAGGGAGAGCCGGAGTAAAGCTTGAAAGCTTACTGAAATATCTTTATCTCTGGCGATACCGCTGTGCTCTGAAGAGCACCGATGACAAGCATCATTTATTTAGAAGATCTCTGTACTGCTCTCATCGACAGATATCTGAACATCACTGGCATGTTTTGATTGTTGGAACTGGGCATGAATTTGATCTTGTTTTCCAGATGTATCCCTTGCATCTCCCAGCAGAAGCCTGCCTGCTCTTGCACCACTGGCATAGCAGGGACGATACATTAGATCTACAGGATGTTGATAAAACATGAACCTCTTTTAATGAATAATTCATTAGGTGGGTGCTCATGAATCATGTATAGATTATCTAGCGCATATCTTATTAATAGGATTGTCTTAATTGAGTTGCAGAGAATAAAGCAAGGATTAATCTTGGAATTAATATTAATGAGGTCTGCGGCTGTGGGAGACGACTGCAGCATAAAGTATAACCAAAGAAATGTTTCCTTTATAAATCCAATAGATGGAATCTAATCTAATAGTGCTTCTTTCAGGAAAAACAAGGGTAGATGCAGAGGAAATGTGCTTACATTCCACTCACAAACTCAATTAAAACCAATTATGGTTGCTCTACATCATGGGGAAATCAAATATGTATGGACAAACAATATCTTACAAAGATTCTTCAGAGACTTTTTGGGGGAAAAAGGGGAGAAAGGGAGGAAGTTAGGGATTAAGGAAGATACTGTATTCCCATGTGGTTGGACGGAAATCTGGATGTCGAGCAATTTAAACCCCTCCTCTATGAAAGTCTTTGGTTGAGGGGCCTCTGCGACGGCTGCCCCTGTGCATTCCACTTAAAGCCATTTTTTTCTCTCCTTTTTTCTTTTTTGATGTTGTCACTCTCGATCTATTTCTGCCCTGACAGACAAATGA
>OMLP01014858.1:0-10557 GCA_900302685.1 Spondyliosoma cantharus | reverse complement strand
ACCCATCATCACACTGTCGTCTCCTCCTAAATGTCTCACCAAACTCCCCCAATATCTCTCTCACTTTTCACTCCATTGTTCCTCCTCTTCAACTATCCCTCACACGCCCTCCCACTTTCTCTTCCCAGCCACTCTCTTATTTCCTTCTTTTTTTTTTTTTCTCTCGCAGAGATGCATTCATTGCCAGCCATTTAAGGGCTACAGACTGACACTCCTTTAATCTTGTTGTTCTGTAACCTTCAGACGGAACGAAAAGAGCTGCTCCACTTGTGCTACCTTTAAACAACTGTCGCCCCCCCCCCGCACAGAAAAAAACAAAAACCCATCCTTTATCCCCACATTTTCTCATTACTCAACTCCAGTGAGGTGGCTGTTTTCTTGTTATTTGTTTTCATTATGCCCTCAAATGCATTACAGTGGCAGGATGGACAAAAACAGAGCGGAGGGAAAAGGCAATCGACCACCCCGAGTGGCTGCACGCGGAGTCCCAGCACGCTGCCGGGAGGGCGTGGAGTGCATGCGAGGATATTTGAAACACGAGGGGTGTGGCCACGTTCACAGAAACATGTCCAGAAAGTAATTCTATCACTAATGGAGGCGTTGGAAAAAAAAAAAAGAGCAAGCTCCTTTTCCTCGTATGATCTCGGCTCATTCGTCTCCTAAAGGGCAAAGTGTTCGGTTTCAATCACTTCTAACATTTCACTCGGAGAACTTTGTGAGCGATCGTCCGAACTCTCCGTCTTTGTGGGAAACAAGGCTCGGGCGCCGTATCACAATTTCATATCACCCGAGGTGGAGCCGTGTTTGCTGTTTGATAATACCCTGTGACATCAGCGACACGTTCTGTTTGCCGATGATAAAGGAAGGATCCCGCTCCAGGTGCTTTTTTTTGTTTGTATTCTATTTGTATATGTTATTTGTATTTTGCTGTGATAACAGGTTACCTTATTTCACACAGGAGAAAACAATCCCACACAAAATTGCACAAGTACAAAATCATCTCGCTATTGAAAAGCAAGTGTTTTTTGTGAGATGGATGCCGCTTGGTTATCTTATTTTTGTCAGTATAAGAAGAAAGGAAGAAAGGAAGAAAGTTTGGGTTTTGTTTTATTTTGTGGTTTATATCCTCATTTGTCTAGTTTTATTTTCCACTTCCTGTCTTTGTCTGTTTACTTTTTCTGTGTTCACCTGTGTTCCAGTTATCCATTAGCCCTTGTGTATTCGAGTCTGTGTTTTTCCTTAGACTTTCCTCGGCCTGCCCTTTTGGATTTTAGACGTATAGCTCGCTTTTTGTTCTTTTACCTTCCTGCCTCTGTGTGTAAAGTAAACTGTAAATGTAACCAGTGAGATCCACTAGCGGCTCTGTGAGGCTGTACTAAGGCTGAGATAAATGCTAGCCTTAACAGCCAAAGCTTACGATCGCAATACTTGCATGCTAACGTGCTAATTAGCACTAGATGAAAAGCAAAGGGATCGCCATCACTGTTGTCAACAAAATGTCAACAGAATCCATCCAACAGGTTCCCCGGACGAAAGTGGTCAACCAACCACAGCTTGGTAAACCTCCTGCTTGTGTTTATCTTTTCCATATTTTAACCGATAACATAATTTCTCCAACCTAAAGCATAAATCTACCAAAGCGCAGGATGAAGCTACGAACATCTTTCTCTGAAATCTGAGTTCCTCTGTTCTTTAAATCTAAATCCCCTCCGCCTGTCCCAATTTCTCTCCCTATTTGCACTGTAAGAAAGCAGTTCCCGGCTCAAACATAGCAATTTAACATAATCCAGACAGCAATTACATTTCTCCTATCTCCAGAGGTATGTGGAAAAGCAAATTTAGGCTAAATAAAGCACTTTTGTTGGAGACAGCTTTGCACTGCTGCTGCAATTCACAGACAATTGACTTTCGAAAAAGGCTTTTCAAGCAATATCATTCAAGAGCTATGTGCTTTGTGCGCTAATTTAGTGTATGGGAACAAAGGAGATTGCGGGGGACGTATATTTTGCGGTTTGTCGTCACCTTTCTTTTATTTTCTACTGCACATTCTTACACATTTCTCTTTCACACCTGAACTGAATGGTGATTTCAAACCTGTCTGAGCTCCATGAAGATATAAACACATTTATGTTTACCTGATGGAAGGATTTGCCCACAATTTTCCAGCCATAATCCATTTTAAAACCATTTTAGCTGCCTGCAACTACTGTAAAACCAAGTGTAGTATTACTTATGCACAGTACTGTGACTGCATGCTTTTCCCTCCAGCTTCTTCCTCAGTCCTTGAAAATGTGTTGAAGGTAAGGCTGAGCGGTTGCTTTGTGTCAGCTGCCTCCATAAGAGACTGCGCGGTGCGAAGGGATGGGAATCTGGGAATCAAGCCCTGTTGAAATGACTTGTCAGTCAGTCCACACCTCTGTATTAAAAGTGCAGAGAAGACATATTGACTCAGCCATCCCTAAGTGCCCTTGCTGGCTGGCTGCTAGACAGAGGGAGACTTGATGCTAATTATAATGGGAAGACAAAGTCTCCCCAGCGGGCGAGTAAAGAGAAATATAGTAGGATCACCAAAATGATGAATCATGTCTTTTAGTTCCGCAGCTACAAGGAGTTCATTATTTTATCACTCACTGCTCTCAGCATGCAGTCATTTGGAACTACAATGATGAATTGTGTTTGTTAAACAATACCAACCGGAGCAAAGTTGTCTCCTCGGGGCAGAGGACAGAGTGGGTTTCTTCTCGACGATGACACCGGACCTTGTGACGCACTGGAGCAGAATGTTGCATCGCAGTGAAAAGCAGCACATTTGAATTTAAATTGCCGACATGCTTTAGAGCTAAACACTACAAAGAGGTAGTATGTGTGTCGTTTAGAAAATCAGTCTAAACTTCAACAAAGGAAATATAAATGGAACGACAAAGCAGTAAACCTGAATGTTGTCTTTTTCTTTCTTCTGATTGGATGATTTGAATGAATCAGGTTATTGTTAGCTTACTTCATACGACCTTGATGTGACAGTATTTTGTTTTGTTTTCTTCACTAACACTGGAGGATGATAATTAATGTCCGCTCAAAAAAAAAACTCCCGCACTCCTAAATATCCCATATTAAAGAGGACTTACATATATTGTGAAATCTCACTTTTGTTCAGACTTTCGTGAAGTCATTACGTCTTCCACGAGGAGCGAGAGCCTCGAGGTGGTTATCCTAAAACCAACGCGTTCTCACTCCCGACTCGTCAAATTTGGCCGCTTGGTTCAAACCATGATGCTCTACTTGCACCTCTAGCATCAGTTTGCACATGTGGGTCTCTGCGGTCAGGTCGGGTCTGACGCATCATAGGAAACATCTGCTACGACTTTCAGCCGTGACGTACGTGACGTCATCGCGTCGTTCACGTACGTCAACTTCATCGCCTTTGGTCAAGGAATGGTTGCATTCCTTCTCAAACGGCACGTCGCTTTTTCATTCCTGCCTGCGGGAACAGCAGCCGGCGGTTAACTCGACACCAACGCAGTTCAGGTCAAAGCCGCCACATGTCAGCTGCAGCCAAGAACGGCGAGAAGATGCGGAGGGAAAGAAATTCCCCAGACTTCCTCGTAAATTCACTCCGTTTATGTGAGTTGTTGAATTTTAAAAGTGATATAACTTTATAAACTTTGTGAAACACTGACAAATCATTTCTTTGTGCAAAGAAAAAGAAAAATCCATCGTGTCCATTTGTCGCAGCAACACAGCGGATGAAAAACCTCATCGTTTATTACAAAGTCAGAGCATTTGATTTATTGATCGCTGTCGGGATCTTCAAGAGATCTACGAGAAATACCACAAGAAAAGCTTCTAAAACGTCTCACCAAGCTTGAATTTAATTTATCTTTTCGTCGAACTCTCAGCAGGACAGCAGATAAGCAAAATGTCAAACCATTCCTTCAAAAGCACCGTATCTATGAGCCTTTTTTAATCATTATAGCGCCGATCTGTTTTGATGACTTCATCAGAACTGTGGAGTGTAAACTTTATCCTAGAGGGACCACACTTTCCACCTCAGCGGCTCGCCTGTCTTCTGATAATTGCGTCTTGAAATTGCGTTTATAAGAAACAAATGTCACAGGCGTCTGGAGGTAGTTCGGGAGGACGGTAAGCTCGCCTCGCTCAGCACCGAAGGACGCTTGAAGAAGCCAGCGTACAGCAATCTGAAGATATCCCCAACAAATATGACTTGTAATCACTCTATCTGATGTGGTGGAGCAGAAAATGAGAGCGAGATGTCTGATTTGTAAGCCGTCGAATCGAGCGTTACCTCGCTACCCATCTGCTATTAAAGCAAATGTCACATTCACGTTATCACCGCAAAATCTTACGTGCAAAAACGAAAAAAAAAACAAAAAAACAACCTTCAATGCAACTTGATTGAATTGATAATTATTACAACTACATATCAATTTGCTAATTATCTAAAAAAAATGTACCATGTTCCCAAAGAGAAAAGTTTCGGCACCGATGAGGAATTAGCAGACAAGAAATGGGGAAAAAAGACTTGAAGACGGCTGTCGCGTCAGATAAAAAGTAACTGGAATGAAAGACGAGAGAAAAAAAAGAATAATCGATGAAAAAGCAAGGGAGTAGAAGGAGGAGATACTTGTGATGTGAGGGCAGGGGAGAGGGAAATCAATAAGACCGGCCTTCTGATTAGAGACTCCCAACTTAAATGTGATAGTACAGTCCTCCTGAGGATTGTAGTGTCTCAGCGATAGTCTGCTGCTGCGACAGATGAGTTGAATCATCAGATCCTCTCCGGTCTGATCATCTCCGCGGTCCAATACGGTTCCATTTAGAGAGACGTTTCCAAGGCCGAAGCCCGGCCGGGGCCGAGCGCCGTAAGTAATTCTCCGGCGAGAGTGGTAGTCATTCAATGTAGTATGACGCAGGGGTGAGTGGAGGAAAAAAAAAAAAAGAAGACGGTATGATTGTTGAGACGGTAAGATTAGAAGAAAAGTGTCGAGGGTGAGCACAGGTGAAGGAGCCAGGGGCAGCGACGAGAGCCCAGGTGAAGGTGAAGAAAGGTGCAGTAAGAAGAAAGGAAGAAAGATGTAATAGAAATGAAAGGGGCACTCCTGCTGTTGATAATTGGAGTAGTGATGTGCCAACACAGTCTGAGAGGTTTTCCACCTGAGGGTAGTATACCACAGGGGCCCAGACACTGAAAACCACATTACAGCCCTCATGTGCGCACTAGCCTGTTTCTTCCTCTGGCTGGAGCTCGAGATGGAGGAGAGAGCAGAGCTGAATACTTGAAAGAAAAATACACTTTTCGGCTCTTTTCTGTCCATTTTCCGCGAGACACTCACACTCCTGCAGTCCGGTGTGGAACAGGGCTGGAGGCTTTTTTTTTACGGCGCAAGCCGACCGAGTTTGAGATATCATCCGTGTGGCTGATTCCATCACCGCTTGACAAATAAATGCTTTTAAAGCTTTGTTTCGGATTCAAAATCAGATGCAGGACAAGGGACGCTGTACAGGAAAACATCATCATCTTAAAGGTGAAATACAGTATTTGGGTTGAAAACAGTTTTGACGTTATGATGTCTACGTATTATGTTACAAAGCATGCTAACCAACTAGCCTGGGCTTTTTTACCAATCCAAAGCCCTTTGTGCTATAGCGGAGTAAACACCGACACCTCCCTGGTGCTGCCCAGCTAACTGAGCTAACTGGCTAACATCAGCCACAGTTGGCAGCAGTTAGCGGTTACCCTGGTAATATGTAGCCCCCTATTTGTTTTGACATTGATTGAATATGATGAAAAAAAAACATGTTTACATACAAATGATAAAGCCCCCCAGCTGCTGTAAGATATTTGACCCTTGGTGGTTTCCAGAATGTGTGGGGGGCACAAAAATAAAAAAAAACTAAACAAATCTACATTTCATTTAATCATGCAAATAGATAAATAATGATGAAGCTGGTTTGTGTGCAGTATAACAATCATGCACATCGGGGCGTCGTTTAGCTCGTTTAGCGGGCGTCCCATGTGCAGAGGCTTTGTCCTCGCTGCAGCGGCCCCGGGTTCGAGTCTCGGCCTGGGGCCCTTTGCTGCGTGTCACTCCCCCTCTCTCTCATCCTGTTTCCTGTCACCTCTTCAGCTGGTCTATCAATGAAGCCATAAAAAGGCCAAAGAAACACTTAAAAAAACATCATGCACATCCACCAAATAAGGATATATGTTTATGTTTAAGCCTGAGAGACAGAACTCAGGGCAAAAAAAAAAATGTTTGTGTTCATATTCAGCATCAAAATTCGTTCCTTTACCCGCCGTGACGCTACTTCTTCATCCTGTCATGTTTGACTGAGGTTCAGACTGGACAACACAGCGACTCACTGTCACCTCCTGAGGTACAAAGTGGCATTACGAGAGAGGACAGGCTAGCTGATTAGCACGCTAACGTCTGCAGATATCTTCACGCTACGTTTATGATAGCTTCTCTAACCATGGTTGCTGTCTAACCTCGAGTTCGTTTTGTACATACATTGCGTTTAAAACTCAAGTGTTTGTTACTGTAACCACGACAACAGAAGTTCCCGAACCAATATTTTTTTTTTCCAATAATGACTTGTAACAGTTTTTAGAGACAAAGAAACGTTGTCACGCAGGGACGTCAGTCAGCCTCGAGGGCGAAAAAACAAACGATGTAGTTTGCTGTTTAATTTGGAGGACACACACACACACACACACACTGTAAGTATCTGAGAGGTGCTAAACAATGGCGCAGATCTGTTGTGTGTAACGCACAACAGGTTTTGGTCAGACCCCCGTGTTCCGTTGAAAAATGTCCCCAAGTCTTATTTCCTATTGTATGACTCGCTGTCAATCCCGGGCCCATAATTTTCCGATCTTATTGTCAGCAATTATGTTACACGTGATGACAGCGAACATTCAAAACATCGCATGCAAGTGGGCACGAAGTGACATCCGTATAATTAACCTATTGTTGTGTGTCTTGTGGGAGGCACAAACGGTGTCGGCGTTACGTAAGTCCGCAGCGTTCCATAGGAGTCACAGATGAACTGACGGTATCTGCGATCCAGACACACTCTGACGGAGAAAAAAACAAACGGGATGTTGTGTAATCGAGTTATCCGGCACATGCTGATTGTTTTCTGCCTTTCCCTGGTGTGAGTCGAGGCTCCTGACTTTTTTTTTAATCAGTCGTGCGCAGTGAGCCTGGTACCTGTTTCCGCCTCGTGAACAAAATGTCCCAATGTGAAAATATTGAGTTGTTGTAACGACCGCCGCCATCCTCTGGCATTTCGTATGCACGCGATCTGAGCACGATGCGATTCGGATGAAACGTAGAAATTTAACGCGACTTCCAGAAATGTACGATGCCTTCATGTCATTCTGGTCGATTGGGCTGAACCAGCTTTGCAGTATGTGTTACTGAGGGGGGGGGAGGGCTCTATATATATTTATCCTCGCTGCTCTATCCACATTTTAGAGTAAGCGTACAGGGGTGAGAATAAACAAAGAGTCACAGGTGGATACAGGGAATACCGAGCTATTAAAAATGATATGCTGTTCTCGCGGGCTGACACAGAGCTGTAAGTATCCACCGTATACCTGTGAATACACTGTATGCTTTATATCTCTTTCAATATGGGAGTATTTCACCATCGTTCCACGTATCCATAACTCAAAGGCTATATCAGTATCGACGATGTGTCCGTACGCATGCGTCACGCGCTCACTTATGTTTTAGTGCCGCCGTTGAGAACGAGTGAAATCTTAACTTTCGGGCTTCTATCCCCGCCGTGTATTTACTGCAGGGAGTTGTTTACAACCTCCTATAGTGAATTACATCGTTACATCGTTTTTTGTTGCCTCTCATCCATTGTTCAAGATTTTGTTGAAGCACCCAAGGCTACATGTCCCATTTTCTCTTGGAATTACCCCTTTTCTCAAGCAGCTGTTTTCATTGGTTTCGCTCCCGATTGGTACATTTCTGCTCTGGAGACCTGTGGCTGAAAGCTTTGGGACCAATTTTAATCCCTCGAGGGTCTCAGTGAAACTCTTACAGCTAATAGTTTCGCATGGGTCTACAATATTTGACTTGGGTCCTCTGAAAAAATAAATCATTCCCCCAATACAGACGAGGAGGCGAGGTTTTAGGGATTGTTCAGACTTTTTCTCCGGCTTTCTCGTGTTTCTTACGAGGACCTCGCTTCTAATACCAAACGCCAACTTTAGTTTTGTCTTACACATTACAATCCGAGGTCTCCACAGAGTCCATTTTAGTCAGCTGGCCTAGTTTCTCTCTCTCTCTCTCTCTCTCTCTCTCGCTCACCCCCTCCCCTATCTTTTCCCCTTGAAGGTAACAGAATGTAAATCAAACAAAACAGCCGAGGATGCCAAACACATTACACATAGTTCCCCAGGGGAGAACACACAATGTTCAAATATCTCTGCTTGATTTGTGTGAGAATCAAACAGTTACATTACTGCTTTCTGGGCAGACCTTCAATAGCCAAAGGCGAGAAAAGGCGCAAATTTGCTGTAATTACTGCATACCTGTGGTGAAGAGTTACCAGGGCCTCGCTTATACACAATGGTTAGATTTGTGCTTGGACTTAGTCGAGTACAGATCTCCATTTCCAACAGCAGAGATCGACTGTAACTAAGCAACTTTGCAGATTTCGTGCCGCATCAGAGCCAAAGTAGTGCATTTTTTAATGAAACTAAAAGAACGAATACAATGAAACTATGGCCAAAATACTGGACATTTACCTGGTAACTATATGGTAAATTGTAGTGTGTTACTGGGTAATTACTGCTGGTAATAAGCAGGTAGCTACAGTCCCCTAATTACTAGCTATGTACCCAGTAAATATATGGCAACAGAAATGTGTTACTACGTATTGTATTTACTTTCTTATTACCACTGGTAATTACCTAGTTACCATGAATTTACCAGGTTAATACCTGGTAATTAGGAGACTGTGAAAGAAAGGCTTACCAAATTAAAAAAGGGAAAGTGTGAGTATCTGTGATTATAAGTAATATTTTGCCTTTTGATTTCCACTTACAAAATGCAGCACACATTAGTATTCAGTCAGGATGAGCCTTCGACCAAAAGGGACAATCAAATTTTTAGTTTAGTTTATTATGGCCCCACATTAACTGGAGAACTGCAGACGCTATTTTTTTCCCCCGAGGCTTTGCACTGCGACAGTGCAACACAACTTACATCTTAACACATTAACACAGGCTGCTTCATTATGTTCGGTGCGCCCACTGAACACAGCCTCATCGCCCTATACATCCTGTACGGTGGAATATACAACGTGACCTGCTTGTGGGCAAACAGAAACCAAATTTGCGGTTTGGTGTATGTGGGTCAGCGCAGGAACACGAAGACACACGCACGAGCACAGCGACTCACACGCGCTTATGTGATGCGTGTAAGCGCTCAAGCTCAGACAGACGAGGCAGTGGCCAGATAATAACGTCTATGATGTTAGTTTGCTTGCTTAAAAAAAAAAAAAATAGCAGATCCCTTCTTCCCTCCGCACATGACTTGTATTTGGTGTGTACCTTCGCTGGCGTGAGACCTTTATGAGTCACGTGCTTCCCACTCAACACCAAACCAAATAATATTAGTCGGATGTGAGAAGTACACCTGGAGAAGAGCGAACCTCCATATATTCCCCCCTGAGAGGTGACGAGGGTGACGCAGAGAGGTTTCAAACCTCTGATGAATTCATCTTCGTCGTTCTTTCTCCGAGAAGGCTCTCCGTCTCCACCTTTTCACGCCGCTCGCTCAGCCCTTCTGCGTTACGAGGGTAATTCACTGACCGTCATCTCTTTGCCTCTGTGATACCTCATCAATAGAAATGTTTGCCTCCCCCCCCACAAATGAAGTCAGAATTGAAAAAGAATCACTGAGTGGCTCCTCTCGCTCCTTTGAAATGAGTATTTTTTTTAAGGATAAGCGGCCTAAACCCAGCTCTTTGTTACCGCGGTCGAGAGACAGAGCGGCGAAACGAAGTGCACTAACAAGTCTGAGACTGTCCACAGGGCTGATCCATCCCTGAATCACTGACATTAAGATCACACTGGGGGACATAATGTAATTTACCTGCCTCATCAGCTAATGCAGCACAAATCCATTTTCGCCCAAACAGGAAGGGCCACATACATTACCTTGATGACCGCGCAGAGTCGAGGGGACGACGACTAATGAGACTAAATGTAATTACCGTCCACCTCCGATTTGAAAACAAAATAAACCCTCCCGCACTCCCATTTGGGGCCCCGAGCGCCGGGACGAGAATAAACCTTCCTGCCGCCACCGCTCAGTGCTACAATTGGCTTTCCTGCCACTATTTAGAGCGCCGTTCGGGGGCTCTTTATTACGATTCCCATTAGCTGATGGCTCGGCCACCATAGTCTTCCTGACATCTATGAACTGATTAAAAAAAAAAGAAAAAAAAAAGGTAGAGAATCACAGGAGGTGTTGAGTTATTGACATTCTAACAGTATCCCACAGAAACTTTCCG
>OMLP01014857.1:17830-34825 GCA_900302685.1 Spondyliosoma cantharus | reverse complement strand
CTCCTGCCAGAGGGGAGTGGTTCAAAGAGTTTGTGGCCGGGGTGGGAGGGGTCAGCCACAGTCTTGCCTGCACACTTCAGGGTCCTAGAGACGTACAGGTCCTGTAGGGATGGCAGGTTGCAGCTAATCACCTTCTCAGCGGAACAAATGATACGCTGCAGTCTGCCCTTGTCCTTAGCAGTGGCAGCAGCGTACCAGATGGTGATGGATGAGGTGAGGATGGACTCGATGATGGCGGTGTAGAAGTGCACCATCATCGTCTTTGGCAGGTTGAACTTCCCCAGCTGCCGCAGGAAGTACATCCTCTGCTGGGCTTTCTTGGTGAGGGAGGTGATGTTCAGCTCCCACTTGAGGTCCTGGGTGATGATGGTACCCAGGAAGCGGAAGGACTCCACAGAGTCAACTGGGGAGTCACACAGGATGATGGGGGCGGGTGGGGCTGGGTTCTTTCTAAAGTCCACAACCATCTCCACTGTTGGAGAACACATGGCCATTCTACCATACACCTGGTCACCATATCAAAACCGTAGAACGGTAGGATGTTAGCTAATGGGATCAGGGTTAGCTTCATGAAGGTATTATCACAGTTAAACTAACTCACTAACTTCAGTCTGTTAGTAACCTCAATCTGAAGCTCCAGTTCATCATAAATCTAGAATAAGAGGAATGCAACTTGCATACATATATATGATTGAAAGAACATAAAAATCATACAAAATGAAACTTATAAAAGCATTAGACATTGGCTTGATAACAACACACCAAAATACTGGTGTCTCCATCTCCCAGACTGATGACCTGTGAAACTGCAAGGCAAAAGATGGAGGAGTGGTTCGCCCATTTATCAATATGATAACTGCAGAATGGGCTTTCAAGCTGCCTGCCCAGGTTAATTGAGACCCGCCTAGGAAGGTAGAATCTGAATACCACTTGTTTTTTTTCGAATCAACAATGGAATTGTATAGCACACACAGACCATCCACCCTCCAGCCCAACCCACCTTGTCACACATGTGTGCATCATGCAGCATGTGTTTCCCACACATTCATTTATTTGTAAAATTTAGAAAATGTATTTATTGGCACAACCGTCAATTCCGTTCCGTTTTCTATTCCGCTTTTCCCTCACGGGGTTGCGGTGATGTTGGAGCCTATCCCAGTTACTCAATGGGCGAAGGCCAGGGTACACCCCTGAATGAGTCGCCAGCTCATTGCAGGACCCTTACTGATGGCTGAGGCTGCCACGCATGGTGCCAACTGCACATCAGGAGCAAATTTGGGGTTCAGTATTCAGTATCACTGATTGAACAGCTCTACCCACTGAGCTACAGCCGCCCCTAAATATGTTACTGTAAAAGTAAAAGGTTATGAATATAAGCAGCTAACTTTTTAAAGATTTTGAAAGCATTTCAAGATCTTTGCGACCAATGAAAAGCTACTTAAGAACAAACTATGAACACAGTATGTACAGATTTCTTCCTAATCAATCTCCTGATTAACTCCCAAAAACTACTCAATAAGTCGAATTTCTTACATACTTACTCTTTAAGGAATGTGTCCTTACTTCGTGATTACCAACCACTATTTATCATTTCATGGCATCATCCATACATACTTTTTATTAAGAAAATTATCAAGAAAAGACGGTCGACTGACTTTACTGTGTGGCTCCAAATATGTGCATGTATCCTGTATTTTCTAAATTATATCCAGTAAATTAAATCAATACACATCACTGATGGTCCTATTTAAAAACCTCAGCTCTCACACTTTTTGCTATGCTTAATCTTTGAGTCAGGGTTTTAATGGCCTCTCTGACTAGACTGCAGTGATGGCAGTAATTGAGTAAAAAGGTGGGTAAACACACAGGTCAAAAGTTAAAGGCAAATATTGACCCACTGACTCGAGACCAGGAGGCTCGAGAAAACAGACCCACAAAACAAGCAAGGTGAGCGGGGAAACTGCAAGACATTACTCATGGAAAGTTTTTACTGCTGCCTCACAGAAAAGCCTTCTTGGACCGTTTTCAACAGACGAAGAAAGTCACACCATAGGTCCAAATCTCTTCATTTCTGCGTGGGCTCTAAGCTTTCCAGCAATGAGACAACAATTTCAAGTTCAAGTTCCCTTTAATTCCCACAGAGTCAGGCAGGAGGAATTTGTTTCGCCTCAGATGGAAATTGCTCTGACATTTACAGCACCTAGCAGTGCCATGCAGAACATAAAAACAACAGATCCAGTAGACAGAACAAAGTACAGCAGTGCCAGACACTTAAAGTTCACAGACGGTAAAGCTAGAATGTTTGCTTTGTGTTAAATATAATGTCTCTTGCTCGTATAGCTGCTTCCTTGGAGCATCATAGGCTCCCTTTTCATTTCAAGTCAGTCGTTTAGTGATCTAACAAACTCAACAATTACTTTCCAAACTACTTCTGTGTCCTTCACCCTGCAGGCCGAACTTTCCACTTCCTTCTTAAGTTACAGTTGCCTATCGTTGACATCTGCACGCAAAAATTTGACCCCCTGAAAAGATTTTCCATCTCCGAGATCGGACAAAGAACCTTATTGCCTTTCATAGTAAATTACCTGTATCGGTGAATGCATATCTTAGCTATATCTTCAACTGCTTGCTTTTGCTTCCAGCGGGCATTCATTATGGAAACTCTTGAGTTTCAGCCAAGCAACTATCATGATAAAGGCCCCTGGGTGGAAATCTAGAGCAGAGGCCATTTTGGTTCTTCAATGACACGTAATGGAGGCCATTGAGTGGTCCCTGGACAGGAAACCAGGGGCCGTTGGGGGTCGTTGACAGGCGTCACTGACCCCTTTCTCCACTCATCTGGGGAGAAACCGGAGCCCTCCAGCTGACAACACAACATCTCCTCACATTCAGGCCCAGCCAAAGATTTGGTGCTAATAGCTGAGGAATGATGATTGTCCCTGCGGTCAGGTTTCACAGAGGAGACGTTTGTGGACAAAGGACAGGGAAGGGAGAGTCAGCTCAGTGTCAAACACTATGCTCCTAGAGATAGACTCCACATCTTGTTTGTGAAGGGAAATGTCAATTTTCTTACTTTTGTTCATAAAAACAACAGTGATTCGACCTCTATACTCTCATGAAGGTTCTAATGACCCCAGACACTCTCGACTAAAATCAACTCAGCTTGTGTCATACTTGATTTTCACAGTCTACTGTGTATGAGACAGCAAGCATCTGTGACCCAAGCAACATTGGTCAAATACTTGCCTGTGTACTTAAAGGAAGTAGTGCGCTCTTTCTGTAGCAAGATGGGTGTGAATGACGCTCTAGTGGTCATTTGTCAGAGCATTTGATTTATTGATTGCTGTTGGGATTTTTAAATGATAGTCCACAAATTTAACAACGAATGCCTTTAGAGTAACTTACCAAATCTTAGCTTTAAAAGCAAGTATGTCAGAAGCTACAACATACATAGTGTATATCCTACAGTAGAGCCAATACCAATATCCCAACCTATCTGTAATGGTTTGAATTACTGGGACAATGTCTCGTAACCACAGTCTAGCTCTGTTATACTTGAATCTTGTAAGTTATGAATTCAAATGGAACAACCGTAAGTCACCGCAAGACCCACATACACAAACACCCCTCTCAGTGAATCAAGTGATCGAGTGACACTCAGAACCCTGTCCTCAAACATTCAGTCAAGCCCACCACAGACGGAGAGGGAAAAGTCAAACTCCATCTCAGAAGCAAACAAACACAAAGATTTGCTTGAAGACAAGCACGACCAAATAGGATTAGTGTCGATCGCATAAAACACTGACATAAAGTCCGTAAAGGAGTGACTCGAATGTGACAGACAAAACTCAGCTGTACTTTTCAGACCGCAGTCTGAAGATCTTGGATGTAGGTCAGCGGAGCTCATCTCTCTCTGTCTCTGTTTAAAAGCAACCAGACCTTTCGTCCTTCCTCCAACCACAAATATCTCCTAATTTCTGCCAAGTCTTCCCTTGGCTCCCATCCAGCAGCCAAGCACAAACCTCCCCTCCCTCATTCCACCCCACCATCCATCCCTCCATCTCCTTCTTTCTCTCTCTGTTGTGTAAACCTCGTAACTGCAACCACAGGGATTGTTCATGTTTTCACAAGAAATGAAGTCTGACATGGCCCTTAAAGGTACGGCGAGCTGCGTGACCCCAGGTCCCCTAAAAGCGGTTCAAACCCCACAAGAGCAAATTAAAAATGCATCGTCATTAATCTGAAGTGACGTCTGTTTTTTTCCAAGTTCAAGGAAGGGCTGCTTTTTTGAAGTTACAAGCTTTCCATCTCATCCGCCCATCTCCCTGGAACAGCACTGTTACCACTAATCCTGCTGTCTGACTCTGGCGAAGGCCTTGGGACCCTTCTCATGGATGGCCAACAGGGAGAAGGCCCATCTGGGCAAAGGCAACCAAAACCACAGCACTTTATGAAGGACGTGTGAAAACCCTGCAAAAATCTGGGTTTGGAGTAATGAGAGGGGATCTGATGTATAGCATGGAAACATAAACGCTGTGTCTTTGTTCTGTTCTCATGCCCGCTCTGTCTTTCAGTTCTCAGATACATGTATCAGAGGATCTGTGTTTGCACATTCAAGGAGCCGATAGTTGTACTGAATCAAATTTTTATTGGCACAGGTCAAAAGCAAATAGCAGTGCTCCAGCAGTCAAGCACTACACACACACACATCTTTCTTTGTTTAAAGCCACGGCAGCGTGCCTGGGGTGTTGCATTAAGCTTGTTTAATCAACAAAGCTCTTTTTTTTTGTTTTTGGTTACATAAAATTGTCCACAGATCCTCATCCAAGATTTGAACGTGCAAGCATGACTGTTGAACGTGCCTGAAGTCGAGGCGAGTGTGTTTGAGTTACAACATCTTAATGCCAAAACACTTCAATCGCACTACAAATCTAAATGAGACCTGATATCTTGTTTCAACTTTCTGTTGTATCAACATGAAGTATAAAGATTTAACATGTATTAGTGATGAGAATAACATCTCAGTGGACAAAAGTCTCTGTATTTGTTTTCTTGTCTTTGGAATGAGACAGAGAGGTATGGGAAGATTGATTTGAGCATATCTTTAGTCGTGGCACGCAAATGTAGTCACAACAGACAGAAACTGAGTAAAGGTCGTGCCAGAACTCACCTTATCGGTTTTCCTAAAAGTAAAGAAGCAGCTCAGACACTATGATGCTCACGACTGATACCACTGACACATGAGCAAGTCAAATCCATTAAGTTGTCGCACAACAGATAAAAGGTCAGAGGTCATCTGACTTTTGTCTCTCAGGATAAATCTGTGATGATTAACTATGGAGATGCTGGAGAGTCTCATCTTATTTTGCAAAAGCAAAGACAAATACAGAGTCTTAGAATCGACCAGCATCAGACCAGCCATCGAACAGAAACTTACTGAGGTCACTTTATGGAAAAATTCATAAACTTACATTCATTTCCTGAAGACTTACTGTAACCTAACCCTAACCAGTGGTTCGGAATTCAAATTTTTCCAAACTGGGGACACGGCCGTTGTCCTCAATTGCACCAACTGTCCCATGTGTCCCCAACGGCAGCTTAAGTTATGATGACACACACATACACACACATAAAGGCAGATTTAAACCCCAGTGTTGAGAGATAAATGAGAAGCGTGAGCATGACACTCACTGTGTCAACAGGCTTGGAGGGGTCACTGACGGACAGGGCTTGTCCTTAACGCCTTGGTCGCGACAGAAAAACTTTTAGCCAGAGAATGATCTGAATCTGAAAAGGCATTCTGGGAAAACACAGCTGACTAATGAAGGGTTAAACTCCCGACAAACGCTGACGTGATAGCTAAAAACTAATGTAACAAAGTCTGTCAGTGACATCAGGCAGACAGCTCGCCAGTACTCTCACAACATAACATCCAGGGCATCATTTGAAATAAGTCGGTATGTTTAATGCAGCACACACTGCACAGTCTGACAGTATTACTGCACATTTTTTATACTTACATAATCATTATTACACACCACAGTTACAGGCTGACTGGATTACAAGTTCTAAGGATGATATCCACGAATGTCCTACATCAGTTTTTTCTGAAAATATCAGTAAATTCTCTTATTGTGATGAAATATTCAGTTGACCTGGATTCACTGATTCCTTCAGAGAAGTAGTCTTGCATTTGGGTTCATTCCCTGTTGTCAACCGTAACAATAAAATGGCTATAGATTATTATTTTACCAGCACTGTGGACAATAATTGGCCATAAATGCAGAATTAGCTTTAGATCCTCTGGTGGCTCATCACTACAAGCGACCTGTTTGTTGTCACATGGTCATTTTATGCACAGTTGATATCAAAATATCAATTATAGATGCTTTCAAGGATAAATTCACCAAAAAATGAAAAAACGACTTCATATACTCAACTCAAATGCAGATGGATAGTTGGGGGAAGTTTCCGTAGACCACAAACAAACTTTTCTGGATCTTCACAGCAAAAACAGCTTTTCAGCATTCCCCCAAACGAGTGAAGCGAACGGGGGAAATAAACATAAAATGGCTCCATCAATGGATTAATGGCGTAATCCATCCATGTATTAATGGTGTAATCCAAGTCTCTGGAATCCCAAATTGATTTGAAAGGACATTATTTACACCCTTGAGGCTTTGGTCCACAGACTCGATTTACACTGTACAAGTTATATGGAGCCATTTGATGCTTATTTTTGGTTGTTAATAAAAGCAATAGGCCTTCCAAATGTGCTGTGCATCAGCAAACTCATACATCAATAGAAGCTAATACGCAGTGAAATGTTCAAAGTGCTTTTCTGTAATACTGAAATGGAGAATATTACTCAAGGACTTTATTTTCCTCTTCACACCCCGTCCAATGTACCATTTATTGTGGCATTTCTCAAGTGCCATTATTAGGTGCTATTACGAAGTGAATTACAGTCTATCTCCTAACACACATGCTAACTTCAATGACACTGTAAATGTACATACACTCCTACACACAAACACACACACACACACAGCTGCTGGTGCTTAGGCCTCCCATCTGTACATCTCAGACACTGATAGACCCCCATTACTTTAATATGAAAATTACAACCACATGAAATTTCTCCCATGGTTCAAACATACAGAGGCTGGTTACCGCACTGTACGGCAGCCCGTCGCTCCAGTTCTGTGTTTTTTTTCCTCCCCTCGCTCAACTGTAGATCAGGGACTTCAAGGTTTGCCAACCATAACACAGTTGGCACAGCATTTGCCCTCCCATCACTGCAGTGCACGCAAACGTTGTTTCACGTCTTTCTTCTCTCTTTCCTCATCATCTGTTTATTTTGGTTGTTCTTTTCTTTTCCGAATGGAAATTTTGAGGTCGATTGGTGTTGCCTGTTCCGGGCGAACAGTTCCAAGCACAAAGGGTAGGATGAGGGATGGGCGGAGGGTTGAAAAGAGACAGCAAGAAGTCGCAGGGGGAAATTTCGATTTTGAACCGGCAATGAGGGAGCTTCAAAACAGCTCCCATGTGTTCTTTATTTCAGCTGGGGTTTGATCGCAAATGGAGCGAGGCGAGAGCTGGCTAGACCCTCTACCCGACACACAAGCACGGTACGCACACACATACGAAAGAGAAAGACTTACATACTCTGCCCACTATTCCCGACCACATCCACCGACTACAAACCGATACAGAGCAGAGGACTGTACTTTCCCAGAGTCTGCTGCCAGTTTGGACTTATTACATTACCTAGATTTGGTTTGTGACAATACAACAAGACACTGAGGTTTACAAGAATGCAGGACTGTCTAACAAAGCCATGAATATACACGTATTTCAGCTAACAGTCATCCAGGGGAGGCATTTGAGAACACTTTCTCTCTTCCAGGAGCAATCTGCGTCACAATCAGTCAGCTTCAGGCCTGGGAGCTATTAGAGCGTTGGCCGCAGAGCAGGGGTTCCTGCCTTGCTCAAAGGCAAACAATGCAGCTGATGAGGCGGAAGAGAGCATTACTCACTCACTTCTTCATCTTCCTGGCTGGGGATAAAGATTGAAAGGAGCATCTGTCTAGCCACAACACCACTGTGTCATTCATACAAGATGAAATTCTTGGCCGCAGCTATTAAAGGAAAATTTGGGTTACTTTCATAGTTTTGCTCATTGTTTCTATCTGTAATAATATGCTGGTTGCTTTCAACATAAATCCTTCTTCCATTTGCTTTCATTTTCTCTTCTAAAAGTTTTGTTTACCTCTCTGATTATATCCTCCTGCTTTTTGCCTGATCTGACACCTTTTTAGGGAAGTGATTGCAATCCGAAGCATTTAGTTCTGTCAATGCAATGATATTATTACTGAAAAGAATAATGGCCAAAACTATGCATTCATAAATTTGTTCTGCCTTTTTGGGGCAGCACTAAAAGTTGTAAAAACAACACTTACCTCCAGTATATTGTCAATTGACGTGGTGCTTTCAAGTTCTGATCCTGAAAAACAAATCAATGTAGCATAAAAATGACTGATAACTGATAATATGTGTTAACTAATCAGGGTAAACAGGCAAGCTGGAACCATGGCAACAACTGTGTGATGGTAATGGTAACGTGTCACCAAACATTTGCCATTTACACATCCAGCAGTCACAGAGCAACATTAGTATTCATTTGGAGCTGGTCAGCTGATGTGTTAAAGTTTTTTTTTTAAGATATTTCATTTCATTTCCTGACAACGTTGAAAAGCCAAATATTTTTTGACAAATAACTTATATTTGTGCTCAAACTCCTGAGAAACATATCCAGCTCTTTAGCTGCTGAATGTTCCACTCTGGTCACCAGCTAGTCGCTAACTTTGTCTGTCTGGTGTTTGGTGCTGAGCAGATAGTGTGTGCAGATAGTCTTCTGCGTCTGAAAGCAGGTTAATGACGGAAGTGAGACTGAAATAAAACGGCAATGCTGGGGCGTAAAACCAAAATAAAGGTTGACAGATAATAAAATTCACTGGGGCAAAAATTCTCAGTGTTCTTCACCACTATAGACACTCTTCACATCACAGGTTGTAATTTCCCCCCCTTGGTAATGTAAAAATATGATTCCATGCAGCTTTAAAATAAAAACCCTATGTTGTCATAAATCACAGCGATTGTTTAAGGTTACCAGTGTTTGACTTACCAAACATTTGATCCCATTTATGGCATAACCTCCTTTCATAAGCAACGACCAGAGTCTGAATGCAAATGGGGATTACGAATACCAACAAACATGTCTCAGTTGCTCTTTTACGCTCATTGCTTGTCAGACTCTAATCCGCCACAGCATATGTTTTGTTTCTTACTGCTAGGAGGGAAGGCGGTCATGGAAACAAGCACATTACAGATAAACACAGGAGGTGAAGCCCTTCTCTGTTTGTTCTGCTGTAAACATGAAAGCACTTTCATGCTGGAGGAATGCAGCGGCCTTGTGTTTCTGAGAGCATGTGTGCGCTTTCATGTATGAATGTGTACAGAGTTCCATATCTGTTTATCCTCGCTCTTGCATGTGTCAGCACTATTGCTCAACTTTGACGTATCAGCTATATCACTGTGTAAGGCTTCGGCGGGCAAGTTGAACTCCCTCACTACCATTGTAGCATAAAATGTTGTTGCAGTAAAAGTAACATATAGATGTTCTAATCTTGGCTACCGACAGTGAGATGTTCAGCCAAGATCTCAGCCCACCAAATGAAGAAACAGGGTGAGCGTGGCTAGCATCAGCGAGCCAAAGTTTTCGCTTGTCATATTAAATGAAAGCGGTTATTTATTGCGGTGAATACATATCTAGCAGTCGAGGCAGATGGTTAGGGTATACATAGAAACAAGGGTCATAAATCAATGTGTGCAAGTCTGAGAAAGAAGTTAAAGCTATGGAGCAGTGTTCGAGATCGTTCACAGTGTCACACTGCTAACACTGCCAAAGCACGAGGCTCGTATTATTTTATTTGAACTTTTTGACAACAAATGTACTGAAAGGACAAAAACCAATGGCAAATGTGGTGTTTGCTCAGATAGATATAGAGTATCCGCAACTTGTGTGACAAAGACTGTGTTTGTTGTTGTACATTCATCACATTAAGATGGTATATTCCTTCATAAAAAACAACATGTTGCTCATTCTTCTTCCAAAGCAGTGTCAGCAAAGCCCTCTAGTACAGTGGACTAAACACAACCTTTACAAAAAAGTGAAAGCTCTGTGTCTTCTGGACTTTCCAAATTCCGTTGGATCGAATGGCTCAAATTCTGACAGTGAAACGATTCATTTCGTGGGGGTTGTCACGCAAAAAAAGACAAATAATCATCCACCATTTTATAGATGCTTCTTTCACTATGTGAGTTTATGGGGGAAAAGTCATTTTGGCTCACAGTGAATCACGAGACGATGTAATTACACAGTTTGGCCACTATGAAAACTGGCTTCAAAGCCTGGTAGAAAATGGTATTACAAAACAGTGTGGACTGAGGCTAGCTGGTTAGCACTGTTGTTTCTTCACAATTTGTTGATAACATAAATTAACTCTTTGAATGTTATTTTTTACTAAAACTCTGGCCATATCTTACAATTTACTCCTTTAATTATTTGTTCAGGGAAAGATCATGGTTTGGGTAAGAATAATTACTGTCATAAGGTCAGGGGACATTCGTCATCATGGTTACATGACTAACACCATGGTTATGGTTTGGGAATGATTTTGGCCATGCTCAGCTGGAAACTGGTAACAAACTGCAGCCCTTGAGTCTGATGTTTTGTTTTCGTAGGCCATTAGATGCTTTGTTACATGAACATGAGCATGTTCGTGGGAAATGCTGAAGCAGCAGATGCTGTTGTCTTTCATGAGAGGACAGTGTCATTATCACAATCTGAGACACTGGGTTCAAATTAAAAAGTTACAAAAAGCTATCTCAGCATGTTGCTTTTGTGCCATTTATTTGGTCAGCAGTTAAAATTGCCTGTTTATATATTTTTTTGTGACCTGCCGTAGAGGGAAATGTGAAGGTAGCACAACATTAGCGTGCCGCAGTGGATGTTTGAGTATACAAATCTTCTCACTTTGACACCAGAGATACACTGTTCACATTCCATCCCCTACTCAGCAAATCAATGTTCTTTTAACAATAGACATAATCTTAACCAAGTAGTTGTATATGCCTAACCAAACCTTAACCACAGAAGAATCAGATCACAAAGTGCACATATGATTTGTTTTGAAAGGCATCGACATGACATTCTGTCATTCAAATAGGCAGGATGGGGGACTTGGCAGGGAAGTTGTATTGCTCAGCTGGAGAATGCCTCTAATGTGCATTAGTTATGGACCCCAAAGGCAAGAGGAGCCTGAAGAACTTTTTTGGCCTGTGTAAGCAACTGTCATTCAAGTAAATAGGCCCCCATCTTGATATCCACTCCTCTGAATAAAACCTTGGTTCAAGCACAGAACTGTGACCCCGGGCCTGACACATGACTACTCTCCAGAGATCATATGAGGTTGTGGATTTGAGTCAGAACAAACTGCACTGGCCCTGTTCGGTGTACTGAACAAATCTGTCCCGCGGTGCACTTTTATTTGTAATACAAGCGGCAGATCGCCTCTTAAAAAATAATGGGTCACCTGAACTATTAAACTCAGTTGGATAGCTGTAACAATGAACAACCTGTGGCCCTCCAGTCTAGACGTACTGTAACAGGTTCCCTCGTGACTGTGATTATGCTCTTAATCTCACAGAAAATGTCAATGATCTGTTAAATACCTTGACCTGTGGCACTGGAACACAAACACATGCAAATATACACACATGCTTCATGCTGATCAGCCATTTGGTTTCCTTTCAGACACAGGAAGGGGTGTGGTGTAACAGATTACTGGGCTATACATCGATCAGGACTCTATACGGCTCCCTAGGTTCTCACGTGCTGTTCAAACACACACACACACAAGTCTTTAAATCGAGTCAGATCATGCCATGGGAGAGCTAACAGCAGACCAGATGTGGCTGTAATGCTGTTTTAATGTTGGACTTAAACATAGAGACTTCTTTGGGAACAGCCGAGTTCACTCAGAGCACCTTCAGCACCTCATAACAGCACTAGAGCCACCGAAGCGAAACAGTCAAATCCCCTGTCTGAGGATTAATTTAAGCCTCACTGCAGTAAGAGTAGGCGGTTGAAGACGGAGAGCAGTGCAGCGGTTCGATAGCATCACTGACAAACATTTGGATGTTTTATCTTTCTCAAAGTTTGGCAGTTCTGCTGTCTGCCGTCCCAACAGTTCTGACGATGTTTGTTAACATTGCTATGGAAATGTTGGACATAACAATTATTATCATAACGGGAGTCATGATGAGGGAATTTCCACTGGAGGGAGAGCTTACGTGTGTGTGTGTGTGTGTGTGTGTGTGTGTGTGTGTGTGTGTGTGTGTGCGTGCAAGCGTGCGTGTGTGCGTGCGTGCGTGCGGGTGTGTGTGTGCGTGCGCGCGCGTGCGTGTGTGGAGATACAAGCTGAGATGGGAGAGATATCTGTCTGATGATGGTGATGGTTTGGTTTGGACTGAATCATCATGCAGGTCGGTGCAGCCAAGTCTAACTCTCATTTCTCTCCTTCATTCACGGTGGCCCTCACTCCTCCCATGTCTCTCTCTGACTTTCTCCTTTCACAGTGTTATCTTATGGGAAGTATTCCTGTTCTTCACGTCATGACCTACCAGAAACCTTGAGTTTAGAAAAGTGTATGTGAAAGCTTTTTTGGAAATAGATAAAATGCTTTCAATGAGAGAAAAGTTTGGATAACTGATCAGACCTGGAGTCAGCTGCAGAGATGCAGAAATGACCGTTTGTGTGAGTGATGGAGGAGTTTTGCGCCATCTTATCGGGTCAAACAGTCGTGTCCGGAGCACATCATCCCCTCTAATGAGCTGAATATATTGTGAGGTTTAATTGTTATTGTTTTGGATCAGCAGAAAGCGATAAAGATAAACACAACTGATGGTAATGGCCCTCACTCAGAAGACTTTGTACCAGTTGCAGCTGCAGCCACAGTTCTGACAAGGAAAAAGAGGCCAAATTACTGCATTGTCCTCATATTACTGCGCTGGCTCTCACAGCACACCAGAGTTGACTTTAATGAGAGATAATGGAAGTAGAAAAACTTACTTATGACCAGCTAATGTCAGCAAACGTTGGGGTGATATTGCTTTTTTACGTTTTTAAGGTAATTTCCAGCCACCTGTATTTATGGACCATTTCAAAAACAAAGTAGAAAACAGCAGAAAACTATGACAAAAGAAGAAGTTTAAATATCAGTAATCAGGAAAATACAACCCTCCTCACGCGACAAACCGGAAACAGGAAGATGAACGAGTTCGAGGGCAGGTACAGGTATCTGTGCGATCCTTCAATAAAGGAACACAGAGATGCCAGAAGGTTGGAAAGGAGGAGGCCATATGCCGCAAAATGTGGAAGAACCTCCACGATTTTTTATCTTATCTTATTGTTAAGTGTTATCTTATTATCTTATTTTGTTTATCTGTTTGCTAATAAACCGTGGTTTTACGTAAGTGCTGTCTGCTGTTGTTGTGGTCAAAGATGAGTGAAATTACATGGCTGAAAAACTAGCGTGACATAATGCTCAAAGCGGCATTAAGTTATAAAAACAGATAAGTTATTAAGATAGATACTTACAAACATACACTCTGGAATGTTGATGGCTGACCCAGGCAGAGGTGCAAATGTGTGCCAGTGGTGTAGAATAATAGACAGCCAGGTGCACATGAGGACACTATTCATATGATAACTGCTGCCATACACTCAGGAATGTTGATTTATCCAGTGACTGTTGTCATTGACGCCAATGCTGCTGCCAGTTCTTCCATTGTTTACCTTTTTATTCTACTTCTAGTGCGTAGAAATAGCAAAGTCGGTAGCCTTTCCTCAGTTGCAACACCTCTGTTCAGGAGAAGACTGCAACTAGTGCCGCGACTACCACGCGCAAGTATATATAGTTACGGCACTCCCGTGACGTCACGTTGTCGTGCGACAGGTCGAGAGCGGCGAGTATTCTGGAGCATTTAGGCCTGCCTATCGGCAATTAAAAGGTACATGTATGCTTTATGCGCTTGTAAGCGGTTACGAATGGGTTTCTGTAACATTGCCTACCTTTCACATGTATTTTCTTCCTTTCTGCACTTAAAAAATGTTAACCGTAGAGTGAATTGTGTTTACATTCAATGTTATTGTGTCTGGCCATTTTATTGCAAACTGTCTTACTCTTCATGTCCAAAGCTTTGGATGATCTTGACAATTGAACAGTCAAGAAGCAGATTTCAGTACATTCCTCTGGGGAGATACATTTTATTTATATACGGTGGATGTGATAGTAAAACATTTTCATGAACTTTATGTATTTTAGGAACAGTCCCAATGGGAACTAAGGCCCCTCCATGACAGTGTTGGTTAAACTTTAAAAAGTTTAATCAGATCAGAGGCCATCGATTTTCACAAGATTACAAAACTCATGTCAACTTTAAGACATTAATCATTGTTGTTTTTGGCAGTTTGGGAGCACCTTCAGGAAGTAAGTGATGGCTGTTTTGACTGGAACAACTGTATGTAGTTCTCTATTCTTTCCCCGGCTTTGATTGTTGGCAAACGTAAACGGTTGAATAAATTGTCCTGACCATTTTCTGACTGTACTCGAGATCCTGTTTCTCATGGACAAAGCCAGGACTCTGTGTATCCCACTGTGATGAGCTATTTGCCAGTATGTCATCATCGGTGTAACAACATGAAAAATCCTTAACATTTATCGTACTCTGTGATTTAAAGTGGCTCGTATTCTGTTCCTGATCTAATGATTCGGAGCTGCAGACCGTTTCTGCCAAACAATTATGAAAACAGGTTCCAAAACAAACGCTTGCAGACGCTGGGGTTGAGTCTGTCAGTCTTCAGATATCAAACCCATTAACCTCCTCTTATTTCTCCTCTTCGTCCTCCCTTACAGTAAATGTTGAAGAGTAAATACAGCACAAAGAGAAGCAAAGGCAAACAGAGCGGCTTGTTCACTCCCTGCTTTCATTCACAATCTCTCCTTCCTCTTCCCCTCCTCGCTTCGACCTCTATCACAAGACTACGACTCCAGTCAGACTGGTTTGTACTTTTTTGGTCAAAATGAAGGACCATGAAAAAAAGTCAATTCCAACAGCTAAAAGGGACAGTTCACGCAAAAATACATATTTCTCCTCTTACCGTTAGCACTTATTATCTATCTAGATTGCTTTGGGGGGAGGTTTAAGTTGATATTGGCTGTAGAGGTGTCTGTCTTCTCTTAAATATGATGAAACTAGATGGCACTTGGTTTCTGGTGCTCAGAGTGCTAAAAAATATATTTGAAAACCCAACAGAAACATCTCCTGACCCAATTAGGTTACTTAAGACACACATTAATGGTGTCTTTCTTTGACTGAGATGTGATGTCAGCTAATCTTTGTCAGCTTGGCTATCTAACCTGTCATCCATGAGTAGATGCAATCCTGCACAGTGATAGCAAAAAGAAAACAATCCCTGCAAAACAAGGTCTGTGGATTATCTTGGGTAACTGGGTCATGATTCCTGAAAGAGAAATTAAGGACATTTGTCATTAAACATGAGTCCCTTTAAGATAATGAGCTCGCCAGATGATACTGTCAGCTGTTGATTACTCCCACTTTAAGCACTATGACAGTAATTGTGTGTCATGATTTAAATCATGGGGTAATATAATAAATGCTTAGGTTGGAAAACCATGTTTGGAAAGAAAACTACATTTTTGCCTCATTTCATATATCATATGTACATGGCAGCCATTTTCATTTTAAAGTCACACTCAGGGTGGCTAATAATAATAATGACATGCCGCTGTGTTATAAGTTGCAAGTCATTTAAACGAGGGAGTCTGACAAATATTTATCATTTCAAGCAACTGACAAGATGATGGATCGTGAAAATCTGGAAGGACAGTGGGCCATTTGTCAACGTAAAACATTCACTAAGCCGTTAAGCAACTTCCTAGCTCACTTTACTGTTTACATCCCGAGTGTTTCACTACCAGGTCTAAATAAATGTGTCCAAGAGATGTGTTGATATTTTAGAATTAATTTACACCTTCAGTATCGCATTGTGTAACACAATTAACCCAAGTGTTAGCTAGAAAATGGTTGAATGCTATCAGTTGCTGATCAATCACGAAACGGTAAAATGATATAGATTTGTGAGATCTTTCTGTTTTCAGGACTTGTACCTTGGAACACAGCAGTACGACATTTGAGCTAATTCCCACCCTGAGCATGATGTCAGAGGAAAATGGCCACCATGTGAATGTGTCCTATTCACACAAACTGACCACTAGATTGTTTTTTCCGCGTGAATGTTTATGGTCTCATAATGGTCACGTGTCAACTGTACAGATGTAAGCTGTGAGCTAGCCAGGACCAGACGCACCAATCATGTGTACTGGAGGATGTGTCTGTTTATGTTTGTGTGACAGCTGACCCTGTGATTGCCCAAAGATCAACTCACCATGACCACCTTCTCCAAGATTATAATGCTCAGTGTGACCTAGTATAATCCAAACGCACCACAAACTGCAGCCTCCAAAATGACCATATAGTAGAAATAAACAACTCTCGAAAAACAGTTTCACCGAAAACTGAACATTAGAACCTTCATGGACCATATTCACTTGGCAACCATTTTCCACTGACGGCACGCTCAGAGTGGGAGGCTTAGATGTGGCCCTGCTGTGTTTCAGGTTACGAACGGAATCTTGATCATGTAACTGCTTTGTTTAATCAGCTGAAAAGACAATGAATAGCGAAAGGACAGAAGGACATTTGGCCTTCTTCAAGGTAAAACAACATATCTGATCAACCCCTTTAGCTGCCATTAAACAACAGCTAACATTAGTATTCAACCACTTC